>JAXIVJ010004745.1:0-80024 GCA_036785665.1 Chirona hameri | reverse complement strand
TTGTTGTTCAATTTTGCGCGCCAGTGACAATCAGCAAGTCTCCGCTTCATCTGGCTCTGAGTAGTGGAGGCATGGCAAGACCCACGGTCATAAATACGCAAGACCTAACTAGACAGACGGAAAGACAGTGCAGTGGTCTTCTCGCAGTTCGCGCATCATGAGAAGAAACTTGGGAAAGTATAAGAACATGTTCTTTTTTGTTTCTTACCCGCGAGTTACTGGGGTATATTTCAAAACGCGACTTACTGGGAGGGGGCTATTTTTTGCCCCCTCGGGATCTTCCGGAACTACTGGACCGAATGTAAAAATTCAAACAGGTTTCGATAGCCATGGGAAATTTATTGGGGGAAACATAATATTATTCACCTCGGGGTCCTTATGACGTCACAAGTCAGGTCAAGTAGAAAGTGTGTCAAAAAAGTGTGACCGTGTCAAAAGGTCTCGATGGATGGAATTGTCGCGCAAAATTGCGATATTAAACGCATAAGCTGTCCGATAAATCGGTATGATTCGTGTGTCCTGACACTTTTAAGTACCTTTCTAAGCTATTTATGACCTTGGGTCAGGTCAAGGTCATTCCGAGGTCACGTGGTCAAACTGCAGATTACGGTCATTAGGCATTGTAACACATGTTTATGGGTCTGTTTTTCGTCTAGAACGCGAAAAATGACCTTAGAACATTGCTTTTTTCATATAAATAGAAGTAAAATTCAAAAATGGAAATGCGTTTTTTTTTGCATAGTAATGCAGTGAGAGGTGGTCGATTTATGTCATTTAAAAGACATAACTCATTCATTTTTGCAGATATCAGCTTCAAATTTGGTACACATATTCACCGAACAGGTCTCGATCACTTATATTCCGGTTTTTGTGATAATTCGTATTTTTTTCTTTAAAATTTTGTATAAACAAAACAAAATGTATTTGGATTTCTCAAAATTTTGAATAAAAAAAATCAAAAATCCGAGACAGCAGTTTGATAGCACGGTCTATTGTCAGTAATTTGATTTAAGACAGTTGAGTTTATCTCAAACATCGTACCTTTGACAGCGTTTTCTGCAAACCATTATTTTGCAACAAAATACGAAGAACATGACGTCACTCTGACGTCATTCCCGGTAGACCTATTATAGCCTCATATTTTTACTTTTGCGAGCTTGTGTAGGATTGATGTGAGAGAAGGTACTGCAAGTTTGGTGACGATACCGGTGTTCGTTTAGGAGTTACTACAAAATAACGGGAGGGGGGAAAATAGCCCCCCAGTAAATCGCGGGTTAATTGCCCATTTACCTTGTGTCTTTGTGTGACAGGTTTATACGTGCGACAGGTGCGCCTAAATGTGAGATGTTTGATGAAGCTTGGATCATTTCAGGGACAGAGTTTTCAGTTTCTTATATTCTTTGGGCCATGAACTCATCAACTTTACATTTGGCCCCACCAAATTTGTGTTTTGCCATTCCAAATTTGGCTATATTTCGAATTATATAAATATTAGAATAGCTCATTTTCCAGCTGTGACCACACCAACATCAGTCGGGGAAGGTTTGGTCATCCGTTCCCATTTTTAGCAACTGCTATTTTTAGCAGGCTCCTGCTAAAAATGGGAACGATACCGCTATTTTTGGGAACGCTGAAGCCATTTGCTTCCACAGCTAACTGCGATTGAAAACGGTCAAGAGATGACAAAAATGTGACATATCAACAGTTTCATAAAAAAGAGCTTGAAACAAACTCCATTTGAGCCGTTGGGAATTCATATTCCACGTTGTTTTTTGTGCCATTCTTTTTTGAAGTTTTACAATGGACCTCAAATTGCATGATACCATAGGCGTAGGAACAGGGAGGCAGCCGCCCTTCAACATTTTCGATTTTAACATTACGCCTATGGGCGTTGCATGGAAAGAATCAACTTCAGAATGCCTCCACCCCTCCCCCCTCAACTTGAGCATAGTTCCTGCGCCCCTGCATGATACCCTTAATACAACATAAAATATTTGTATTTATATTAAATTTCAGAACTTAATATCACAATGTTAAGACTTAAAACTATTTTTTGGCCCACTGACAGCAGTTTCAGTGTGAAAGTATTGATTTTTTATTTATTTAACAAAGCTGGCAGGTTCATTGCAAGGACTTATGAGACATTGTGTTGTGGTGTGCGCACTTGGGACCAATCGATAAGTAGGTAATAGCGAGTAAATGTGTTAAATATGGATAAGTGTGGTCGTAAAATATCAGTTTGTGTTCCCTTTTATTGCTGATACACATAATGTGTGGGTAATAGCTATGATTCGCTTGTTACGCCTGTTATAATATGCCTTGCATGCACACCAATTTTGACTACCACACATTATCGCCTCATACAGGGGTATTTTTCGACTTTGTTGGCTATATAAATAGTGAAATGACTATGTTTTTCAGAAATTTAATTGACTCTTCATTACTAATTGACAGAGTTTTGGGAAATAAGCTGTTTAAAACCTTTTCAAGAGTAGAATTGATGCTTTATTGGGTGACTGACATTGTTTTACCATTATGTTATACGGAATTTTAAGACATTTTGTTGTAATTTGTTGTGTTGACATTTTGTTGTTTGTTGTTAACTATGACTACTTTATTTCCCTACTATTATTGATATATATGCCCTACAATGGTAATATTTCATCTATAGCTTAGTAAAAAGCATAAAAGGCAGTTTGAATATACCTATTACCTACATGATTTAGCGTTCCCAAAAATAGCTAGTTGCGTTCCCATTTTTAGCAGTTGCGTTCCCATTTTTAGCAGTTGCGTTCCCATTTTTAGCAACGTCTGTGTGCAGCATGACACATTTCATGGGTGATTTCTATGAGAACATCGACCAAAAACTAGGGATGGCAAGTCTGCTTAGAGGGCATAGTCGCCTTCTCTGATTCATTTTGCTTTCATCTGCAATAAAACTCTGCTGTTTATAATATGAAAATTGACCAAAAATGAACTCTTTATATACCCTTAATAGCGGTCCCAAAAATAGCAAGTTTTGTTCCCGTTTTTAGCAGGAGCCTGCTAAAAATAGCAGTTGCTAAAAATGGGAACAGATGACCAAACCATCCCCGACTGACATAGCATTTGGCCCACAAATATTTTTCGGGAAAGCTTCATCCATGAATCTGGGTAATATTTCAGTAATTCACCTATCCAGTTAATGGTGTTCTTGAGGTCCCCAATAGAAGAAAAAGTATTATTACGACAGACAGAAAAGTGTGCCAGTAATACCAAACTATGACGTCACCAAAAATGATACATAATCGAACCTGACCTAACCTTTACAGCAATAAAGGTCGCAGGGACTCACATTTAGAACGCTCTGCTGCAGAACCTACCAACCAATGTGCAATAATGGTGGCAGGGATCCACGTTTGGAACGCTCTGCTTACATTCGCTAGCTGTGCTGCAGAACCCACCAACCAATGTCAGCAGGCCTAACTGGGTAGGTGAATTAGTGAAATATTACCTATTACTGAACTAATACTTATTTCTCTACCTTTGTTTTCACAAACAACGGGACTTCCCCAGCATTATAACAACTGCTATGTTGTAAACATGTGCAGTATGTACACGTAGTTGGCAGTTCACAAGTAATGTGTTCCTATTTTATGTCCTATCATTTTATTGTCAAAGTATGGCCTTATGTTAATGTGCAACTTCACAAGGTCGGAGCCTTAGGCCAGACTTTAACATAAAACTTTATGCTGGATTTTCTCCTGCAGAGCCGGATTACCTGCTGTGATCTTTTTATTTTCTCTAGATAATTTTTGCCTCACCTGTATTTTTTCCACCAGATGTGCTATTATTAAGTTTGCTGTTCCACTAGCATCTGCTGACAAGCCAAGCTTGCTGGGTCAGTTTGGATTTGTCACTAAACTCCTGAGTTAGTTTCTTTGCTTATACCAGATTGACATTTCTCAACAATGTCACAGCGTGTTCAACAGAGAGGTGGTAGTTTGCCTGGAACTTTGAGCTAAGGAAGGGTCTGCAGCCAGCCCGGGGACATATACACTCCTGTCTGTAGGCTAATGGGGTTTTGAAAGCTCAAAGGGGAAATTTTGTTGGCTAAGGGGTCTAATGCCCAGCCACCAGGTACACCAGGCCGCCGCCCCCGGTGCCCCCCTCCCTGTGCATGTTTGAAGAAACTGCGCCCCAATTTCCCGCAAAAAATGCGCCCCTGTTCCCCGGAAAAAAATGCGCCCCTATGCCCTGCCAACCCTTTGAAAAAAATGCTGGATCCGCCCCTGGCTCAACCATATGCAATTATATTACGTTCGTGCTGTTCGTTGACAAGCTACAGGCGATCGAAAGTGGCATTACACTATGACCTCTCAAAAATGTCAGAGGCTATAACTCGGTGACCGTTGACCTGAAAATTTTGAGATTGTCACAGTTGGCTTTAGTGACCAAGACTATCGTAAAAACCCATTTTCAGAATTTTCAAAAATATGAGGGTGTAATATTTAGTTATTTGTGGTCGATTTGTCGTGGAATGGCCCTGAACAGGCTAATACGCAGCTGATTACGGTCGCAGGGGACACATTTATAACGATCTGCTTGCATTTGCTCGCTGCACTGCGACCCTAAAGGGGGCTTGCGCCACCCCCAGACCATCTCATAGACATAGGTTTTGTCTACGGGATGGTCTGTGTGGTTGACAGCCCCCCCCCCGTAGTGCCGCAGCGCAGCGAGAAGAGCGTTCTAAACATGGGTCGTGTCAACCTGCGACCGTTATTGCTGTAAAGGTTAGTTCAGGTTCAATTCTTACTATTTGTGATATCATAACTTTGGTATTACTGTTACACTTTTCTATATGTCGTAATAATACTTTCTTTTGCTATTGGGGACCTCAAGACCACGATATACTGGGGAGGTACATTACTGAAGTTTCACTCCATAATCCACAGTTGGATGCATCGCACAGATAATGAAAGTACTGTGATTTGTGATGGTTCTGTGCTGCTGTGAGGTTCAAGCAGCTCACGCTCTTTCACTTGAAATTTGTGCGGTACCTACACCAGTAAGGCGCCGTAGTTGGCGATGAACGAGCGAGCGCGAAATAAATGTATGGTGAATTTCAACTCGATCAGGCAAGTAGTTTCTGAGATACAAAAACGGTGCGCACGTGCAGAGGCACCCCACCCCTGACTTGTGGGAAAGAGGCGGCTGAGAGGTCCTTAACCACAACCGAATTTGAACACAATCGGCTCAGCCGTTCCTGAGATAGGAAATAGGTGTTCGCACGTGCGCACGTGCAGAGGCACCCCACCCGACTTGTGGGAAATTGGCGGCTGAGAGGTCCCTAACCACACAATAAATTTGATCACAATCGGCCCAGCCGTTCCTGAGATATATAATAGGGGTGCGCACGTGCAGAGGCACCCCACCCCTGACTTGTGGGAAAGTGGCGGCTGATAGGTCCCTAATCACGCACCACATTTGCACGCAATCTGCCCAGCCATTGCGGAGTTTTTGCGATAAAACACTTTTCCAACACCCCTCACGCGGCACGCGCAGTGGTAGTCACCCACGTGAGCCAATACTGATTTCAAACAGGGTAGGTTGGATGGGGCTGCTCAGCAAAGAAGCCCGTTTGTCAATCGGACGCTTCTCAAAAGCGTCGCCACGGGCCGGGTTGGGCCGGGTCGCTGATATTCAGATTTTTTTCCCATAGACCACGGAAGGACGAGCGAGCGCTGTACATCCTTTGTGCATTGTACATTGGTTTCTGCCGTCACGGGTCCGTAGCAACCTATTGTTCGATATTGACTTAATGTGCTTTCTTTTGTTATAGATGAGTGCTCCGTGGCCCCGCTCGACTGCGGCCGTGCTGTTCGCGCCCATGACGGACTGAGTTGAAACGCAATTGGAGCAATTGACGCCGGTGGCGCGCTGGTGTGACGAGGAGCGCGCCGAACTGGTGGCGCTCTACCGCCGCCAGCCACCGACCCCCCCCCCCCCCCCCCCCCCCGTTGCGACTGCCCGCTTCTAAAGAGGCTACGCGGTGGTGACTGGTAACGGTGGCGTTGACAGTAGTGGTGGCGGACGTGGGGACAGCGGTGCGGCAAAGTCAGAGTCGCAACGCGACGGAGGAGACACGGGGGAAGAGGGCTTTGTACTGCAGGTGTGCGCCAGCAGAGCCCTCGTTGCCGGGGGCGGACGTGGGCTGGTTGGAGGCAGCAGTGTCGCCAGGACGCTGGCCGGACAGGCACGGCGGCGGAGACATCCTGGACGTGCTGGACCGGCCCTGGCCGCGCTGGGAGGCGGGTGACCCCGCCGTTGCCTCCGCGCGGCACCACTGCTGACTGCACGCGTCGGACGCCGCGGTGTCTGCTGTCTTGAGCGGTGTTGGATACTTCATATAGTGTGCGTGTAGGGAGGAAGTGCAACTCAGCTCAGTCGGCTGCGACCTGCGACTGGAGGGACACAGACGCTAGTTCTAACAGAACCTCCGGCCGTGTTGTCCGCCGTCACGATTAAGTGCTTAGTGCCGACCTGACGGTACAGAGATAGGAGGCTTCGCCACGCGGCGACACAGCGCTTCTGCGATTGAGCGGAGGATTTTTCATCAAGATCTGTACCGCGCCATAACACGTACCTGCTCGTCTATCCGCGGCCGTGCTCGACTGCGGCCGTAGTGTCCGCTGTCATGTAATAAGACTACCACTTGGGTATAACAACGGTCTTTGAACCACAATGGTTCTCCAGCAATACGGCTCAGATGCGTGACATTGTTAGTTTCTATTCGTTCAGAATCAGGTATTTGGTAGTTCGGCTTGTACATTTCGCAGTCATTGACATGCATAATTTATCGTTTTTATAAGCAGTGTGTTTTTGACAAATACATGTATTT
This sequence comes from Chirona hameri, assembly GCA_036785665.1. Lineage (NCBI taxonomy): Eukaryota > Metazoa > Arthropoda > Thecostraca > Balanomorpha > Balanidae > Chirona > Chirona hameri. Next base: position 73,144 of record JAXIVJ010004745.1, on the reverse strand, counting down.
GTATTCTGGAAGACATTGCCGTATTTTCCATCATCATAAGTTGACATTGGTCATGCTCGGAATAGGTAATGCCCGGAAACGATGTATAAAGTACCGCACCATAACATAGCCAGACGTAACACAAAGACAAAACAGTGAAATATATGTAGAAACGAATTGATCTGCATCATATTATGAAAGGTCAATTGTGTACCGAAATTCCAATCGCATTCGGAATTACTTACATGTCAACAGAGTAACTACGTCATAAATGTCCACGGCTAAAATCATGCTAAATCAGGCCGCCGCCCCCCCCCCCCTCCCCACATATTACAGGTTCGTCAGAGGTCAGACAGCAGCCGTGTCTCCCCGCAAGCCACTCACAGACAGAGGTGAGGTCAGATGCCAGATAGTAACCGCGTCTCCCAGCATGTCGCACAGAGTGAGGTCAGGTCAGATGTCATGTCAGAAGTCAGGTCAGATGTTATAGCAGATGTCAGATCAGAGGTCAGACAGCAGCCATGTCTCCCTGCAAGCCACACACAGACATATGTGAAGTCAGATGCCAGATAGTAACCGCGTCTCCCTGCATGTCGCACAGAGTGAGGTCAGGTCAGATGTCACGTCAGAGGTCGGGTCAGATGTCATGGCAGATGCCAGATCAGAGGTCAGACAGCAGCCATGTCTCCCTGCATGCCACGCACAGAGTGAGGTCAGAGGTTGGGACAGAGGTCAGGTCAGATGCCAGATAGTAACCGCGTCTCCATGCATGCCACGCACAGAGTGAGGTCAGGTCAGAGGTTGGTACAGAGGTCATGCCAGATGCTAGATAGTAACCGCGTCTCCCTGCATGCCACGCCCAGAGTGAGGTCAGAGGTTGGGACAGAGGTCATGTCAGATGCTAGATAGTAACCGCGTCTCCATGCATGCCACGCACAGAGTGAGGTCAGAGGTTGGGACAGAGGTCAGGTCAGATGCCAGATAGTAACCGCGTCTCCATGCATGCCACTCACAGACAGAGGTCAGGTCAGATGTCAGATAGTAACCGCGTCTCCCTGCATGTCACGCACAGAGTGAGATCAGGTCAGAGGTCGGGACAGAGGTCAGGTCAGAGGTCAGATCAGAGGTCAGATCAGATGTCATGGGAGAGGTCAGATCAGATGTCAGACAGCAGTCGCGTCTCCCCGCATGCCACGCACAGAGTGAGGTCAGGTCAGAGGTTGGGACAGAGGTCAGGTCAGATGCCAGATAGTAACCGCGTCTCCCTGCATGCCACGCACAGGGTGATGTCAGGTCAGAGGTCGGGACAGACACCATGGTAGAGGTCAGCTCAGAGGTCAGACAGCAGTCGTGTCTCCCTACAAGCCACTCACAGACAGAGGTCAGGTCAGAGGTCAGATGTAAAACATCGTCCCCCTGCATGTCACGCACAGAGTGAGGTCAGGTCAGATGTCTTGTAAGTGGTCGGGTCAGTTGCCATGTCAGAGGTCTTGCCAGAGGTCAAGCCAGAGGTCGGTTCGGAAGCCAAGCCAGAGGTTGGGTCAGAATCCAAGTCGGAGGTCAAGCAGCAGCCGTGTCTCCAAGCAGGACACACACTGAGGCAAGGGCGCCGTCACACAATTTTGAAACAGGGGAAGCCAGGTGTCCCCCCCCCCCCGGTGGCGACGCCCCTGCACAGATGCCAGGCACGTCAGAGGTCAGACAGCAGCCGTGTCTCCCTGCAAGTCACTCACAGACAGAGGTCAGGTCAGATGCCAGATAGTTTCCTTGCATGTCACACAGAGTGAGGTCAGGTCAGATGTCATGTCCGAGCCGCAGACTGGTTATTGATTCACCTTTTTGAAAGGATTCAATCACGATTTATTTGGGAATATGAATGATTCAGTCACCGTTTGATTTATGGATTAACCATTTTGAGAAATGATTCTTTCCGATTCAAATTATCAAAACATTTTTTTATTTATCAAATGACGTTTAACTCACCATTGAAATAGCATTGCACAGTCTTTTTTATTCAATCAGCCTTGTTTCTATGCGGGTTTTGATTCGATCATGATTCATGAATACAAAAATCCGGTGGTGAATCGATTCTTCTTTGATTCAATGGATTTTTATTGAATGATTCCAATCGATTAAATCAGAGTCGAATCAATAACTAGCCTGGTCAGAGGTCGGGTCAGACGTCATGTCAGAGGTCGGGTCAGATGTGATTTTGTTTCTGGGCAATGTCATGGGAGAGGTCAGATCAGAGGTCAGACAGCAACTGTGTCTCCCTGCAAGTCACTCACAGCCAGAGGTCAGGTCAGGTCAGATGGCAAACAGCGTCCCCATGTATGTTACGCACAGAGTGAGGTCAGATGTCATCAGAGTTCGGACCAGATGTCAGACAGCAGCCGTGTCTCCTATCAGGTCACAAACAGACAGCAGTCAGGTCAGAGGTCAGATGGCAAAAAGCGTTCCCTGGTATGTCACGCACAGAGTGAGGTCAGGTCAGAGGTCGGGTCAGATGTCATGTCAGAGGTCGGACCAGCGGTCAGACAGCAGCCGCGTGCGTCTGCTACCAGGTCACACACAGACAGATGTCAGGTTAGATGTCAAACTACGTCCACTTGCAGGTCACGCACAGAGTGAGGTCAGGCCAAATGTCACGTCAGAGATAGGGTCAGACAGTGTCTCCAAATTCCATTTTTGCTTGGGTGTCAGAGTTGAAAATTCGATCCAAAAAAGACCACGAGAATATACAACTATGTAGAAAATGGTACAATATTGATTTATTTTGAATATGAAAAGCAGTAGTTTTCGTTGAAATAATGTACCTACTTTTAGTCAATATTTGTGTCAGAATCAATATCACAATTCATAATTTGGGAGTGGAAAATTCACACCTAAAATGGCGAGTGAGAGTGGAAAATAATTCAAATTTGGGTGTCATTTCTCACCCAAATCGACAAATTTTGGGACACTGGGGTCAGATACCATGTCAGAGGCAGTCTCTCAACATTTTATATTGATTCTGACATAAATTGACATACATATGGACTTAAAATACATGATGTCAAAGACAACTACTGCTTTTCATATTGAAAACAGAAATCAATATTGTACCATTTTCTACATAGTTGTCCACTCCCATGGTCTTTTGAGCTCGAATTTTCCACTCTGACACCCAAGCAAAAATGGAATCTTGGGACACTGGTCAGAGGTCGGGTCAGAAGTCAGGTCAGAGGTCAATCCAGAGGTCGGGTCAGAATCCAAGCCGGAGGTCAGGTAACAGGTCAGGCAGCAGCCGTATCTCCAAACAGGGCACATACAGGCAAGGGCGCCACCACACAATTTTGAAACGGGGGCAGCCAGGCGTCCCCCCTACCCCATTATCATAGGGCTAATGTTACAATCATGTTAGTATCCCCCCCCCTGACCAACAGGCTGGGGTTGCGTTCCAGCTGTTTGCCGGTGGGGATGAGGTTGGACCGCCTCGTGGGTACCGAGATTCGATTTCGGACGCCGGCTTTGGATGGAGACACCGCTGATCCTGACGAGGCGACGCTGGCGTGACGAACCTTCTGCAGTGGAGGGCGGGCTTAGCGAACCTGCAGAAGAGAAAGACACAGTCAATCAAATGAAGTAGGAAATAATACAATGCTGCAAACGAAACAGGGCATTACCACAATCAGCTAAGTGCATCTATCATCCCTATTCTCTACGATACTCCGAGTTATTCACATAAACGCCGAGTAACGAATCGTAAGTGTATTGTTATAAGTGTATTGCACTACTAGAGTTGATATTCTAGTAAAGTAAAAGAAGTAGAATCAATCGGTTCGACATTAAAATTGGTAAAGGAAGCAGAGGAAGGTTGAGGCTAGGTGCATTTTACAGACCGGGAAATCTTCCCCAAGCTGAAACAAACAAAGATATTTGTGAGGAAATGCGTTGATACTTTCGGGCTCAGTGTCTTTTTATGGGAGAGTTTAACTTAAAAGGATAGGAAAGTATAGCAGAGAAAACAAATTAGTGTAGGTTGTATAGGCAAATCTTTGAGGAGCTTTTCATGCATCAGTTTGTAACAGAGCCAACCAGAAATGGCTCCATTCTAGACCTTGTATTCTCAGACAACAGTGATCTAGTTAGTGACATAAGTATTTGTGAAGGTCTAGGAATCAGCGATCACAATTTGGTTAAATTTAATATCTCATCAGAAATAAGGCCTTATTATGGTCCCAAACTTCAACCAGGCTGATTTTGATGGCATTAGAAATGACCTGGCACATATAAAACGGAACGTTGAGTTGGCAGGTTTAGATGCATGTGAGGCTTGGAATGTTTTCAAAGCTAGATTAAGTCAAATTCAGAATAGGCATATACCCCTCAGACACAAACGTAACAGGACCAAGGGCAAACCAGTTTGCTTACCTCAGAAGTAAGGAGTGCTATACAAGCTAAAAGAAGTGCATTTGACATTTTGAAGGGAACATCACTAGAGATAAATCAGAAGGCCTACCAGAATGCAAGAAATTCAGTTAAAAAAGGTCAGAGCAGCTAAAAGGGCAAAGGAACTTGATTTCGCTAGACAATATAATGCAGATAGTAAAAAGTTCTTTCAGTTTTTATAAGTTCAGTACAGTTTCCAAAAATATAGGTCAATTTAAAGGGACTGTCCCACCTTCCCAAAAGTTGTAAAATGTACGCCACTTGTGGTGCATAATATGAAGTAATTGCTGCTGAACACGATTATGATATTTGTTTCTTGCAAACAGTGCTCAATTTCATGAGCTACCAGGGGATGTCGCTGATGCAGTGACACTTGCTTCCTTCAAAATTAGATTATACAAATATTTTACGGAGAAGGGATTAGTACATAACTACTCGTGGGATTATCCTTCTTTTATGCAGGTAGAGTAAGGTGATTAGAAGGGCCGGGGCGAGACTGGTGGATGCAACCTCAGATGGGCCCAAGAGCCTCTTTGTTGCACTTTTATTTTATGTCTATGTCTTTGTGTTTCCTATAAATTATATCAAATATGTATCAGCTTAAGTACTATTTGACTTCATACACCATTTAAGTACTATTTGACAGAATTGGTAGGGCAGGCGTCACACTTCTGTAAACAACACTGTAGCTAGTGTGATGAGCCTGAACAAGTGGCGGGCGGTGCTGCCGGCTTGATGACATAATTGGGAGGGTATACTTAATGGTGTGGGCCTGTTTACTACTTATTCAGAATTAATGGTGTAGGCCAGTTCACAACTCGATCAGACTTAATGGTGTAGGCTTGTTTACTACTTGATCAGACTTAACTCTCGCCCTACGGGAGCTTTTTTCACCTTCGCCCTAGGGGGGGGGGGGGGGGGGGGGGGGGGGAGGGGCTGACAGCCCCCCTGTTAACTTCCAAAACAAGCAACTTAGAGCAATTCAGTAAGAACCAGCATGTTGCCTGTCATGAGAGGAATCTAACAGTATAGGATTTTTAGGTTTCAGGTCAACGGGTGACCTTCCAGGTCAAGTGAATGACCTCGGATTTATCACGTCCAGAACAGCGATTTTGCTCTTCAGAAAACCTCAAAATTAGAAATTAATAAATGTAAATAAAAAGGCATGTTCCTAGACCAGTTTTGGCTCAGAAATACAAAAAAGGTAATTATTCGTTCGTATCTTGTCCAAAACTGTCAACAAAAGTTATTAAAAAATGACATCAGTTTCTTACACTTAGGAAGCCATCACTCAGTCAAAAATGCAGAGATTGCTTTTAAATTTGGTATGGGTATTGCCCATACTCAGTTCTCTCACATAAATTCCGTTTTTTAAAATATCTTTGAAAATTTTGATTTTGTGGGGATTAAAAATAAATAAATATATATATATATTTTAGGGGTCAAAAACCCAAAATTTTGAAAATCAAAGAATTCTTTTTTAAGGAGAATGTCATTTTGCATCTTTGGTGAATTGCGTTTGCAATTTTCTTTAAAACTCTGTTTTCTACGATTTTTCATTTTTTTTTTACCAACATGACGTCATCAAAACATTATTATCTCCCAAACTCCTCAACCAATGTCAAATTAATTTTTACAACCTACGTATAATTGTTGCAAACTCAGCTACCAAAAAGTTAATCAAGATGCACCCCATATGTCAAAAGTTATTCAAGAAAAACCTCAGGGGGGGGGGGGGGGGGCTGTCAGCCCGCCCCCCGTAGGGCGAGGGTTAATGACATATGCCTGTTTACTACTCGATTAGACTTATTGGCGTAGGTCTGTTTACTACTGGAACAGACTTAATGGTGTAGGCCTGTTTACTACTCGATTATACTTATTGGCGTAGGTCTGTTTACTACTGGAACAGACAATGGTGTAGGCCTGTTTACTACTCGATCAGATTTAATGGCGGGGTTAGGTTAGTTTAAGTTAGGTAAGTTTAGGTTATGGTACCTAAACTCACCTAACCTAACCTAACCCTGTCATTAAAGGGACATTCCCACCTTAACACTAGTTTTGAGTTGAGATAGCTAAGTTAGTGACCTTAGAGCGAAACTTAGGGGGGTAACATTGAAAACAAACACAGATATCTGGTCTAAGAGAAATTCAATTGTGATTTTAAAATTTGGGCCTTAGTAAGGCCCACCCTTATATGGAGTTTTGTACCGATGACTTCAGCTCTCGTTATGGCCGGGTGTACTTGTTTGGAATGAAACCTTGATTTTCTATGATCGCGAATCGTGATGTTTGATTGTTGATTGATGTGTTACGCAGTGCCATCAACATTTGACCAGTTTGAATCTTTTTAAGTCAATAATTTCAATTTAAGAGCAATCAGGTATGCCTCGAATACCCTGTGTTGTGTGTGGCGAATCAAAGATTTATACTACGGTGTACATACAGGTGAGTCGTCATGCTATTTCATTTACCAACAGCGAACGGCCCAACAGGTTCCTATTTTCCTATCAACGTATTCACTAATTATGCTGTGATTATCGTTTCAAATATCACAAGAGCATAAGCCAGACAAAAGGCAATTTGTTTAGCATTAGGAGAAAAAATATTTGGGTAATCAGACGCCTATGACGGATACTTTTGTAAACAAAAATAAGTGGGAAAATGTGCCACGTGCCATTATTTTAAGATTGAAAAGAAGGTTTTGACGCATTACAAAATTGAAAGAGGAAATTGTACTTTTACGTTACCCTGAGGAGGATTTCAAAACACATTTCACCAAATAAAAGTTGCTTATATTGTATATGAAATGCTGAAACATGCCAATTTTCTGCATTTTGTTCACATTTGGCAGGGGCTATGCCCACTGGTATTCCACTGCAACTGTATCCGCCAGTGGTGTTCTATCAATATGTTTGCTAGTGATGTTCATTGTTCAGTGAGCAAAATTATAAATTATGGAAATGTAAGATTATTTGACCAAAAGTGATACAGGTAGGTAATATTCGACTCAGGTAGGTACCTGTCAGTGCGCCGTGCAATTCCATTCACAGTATGGCAGCATATGGTAACATCAGAAAAGCAGCTGCAATGTGCACCACAGCAAAAATTCCATATTTCTTCTGACAAAGGCATTAAACCTAACCAGGGTGTGTCAGGAAGCAATTATAATAACATAATCAAACCTGACCTAACCTTTACAGCAATTACGGTTACAGGGACCAACGTTTAGAACAATCCGCTCACTGCGCTGCAGCCCTACTGGGAGCTGTTGTACCCCAGACCCCCAGACCATCTTGTAGACAAAACCTAACCCTAAAGTGTAAATAAGTTGTCCGATGTATTAATGCAACCTAACCTAATCTAACCTATTTATAATAATAACGGCTTCGTCAGAAGAAATATGGAAATGCTGCCCTGGTGCACAATGCCTCTGTTTTTCTGATGTTACCATATGATGCTGTGACGTCATACTGTACATAAGATGGTGCACTGACAGAAAGTGTTTTACCCTGTGTCTTACCCCATGTGACCTGCCACTGTGTCTGACCCTGTGTGACCTGCCACTGTGTCTGACCCTGTGTGACCTGCCACTGTGTCTGACCCCATGTGACCTGCCACTGTGTCTGACCCTGTGTGACCTGTCACTGTGTCTGATCCCATGTGACCTGTCAATGTGTCTGACCCTGTGTACCTGCCACTGTGTCTGACCCTGTGTGACCTGCCACTGTGTCTGACCCTGTGTGACCTGCTGCTGTGTCTGACCCCATGTGACCTGCCACTGTGTCTGACCTGTGTGACCTGCCGCTGTGTCTGACCTGTGTGACCTGCTGTTGTGTCTGACCCATGTGACCTGCTGCTGTGTCTGACCTGTGTGACCTGCTGCTGTGTCTGACCCGTTTGACCTGTTGCTGTGTCTGACCCGTGTGACCTGCCGCTGTGTCTGATCCCATGTGACCTGCTGCTGTGTCTGACCCTGGTTGTTGTACGCTGGTTGTTGTACTGTATGTTGGTGTGGTCGTGCCATGACCTGAGCTCCCCCCCCCTTGAGTTGACCGCCCCTCTCTACCCACAGGCGGTAAAGAAGCGTGTGCCCCAGTCCGAGTCGGAGCCGAGCTCAGCGGCCAAGCGTCCCTCGAAGGAGGCAGGCAGGGCTGGCCAGCTGACCGAGCGCAGCAAGGTGGCCGCCCGCTTCCGGCCGGCCTATTTCCCTTCCCTTCACCTGCGTTTTTGCCTGAAGCAGATCGTTCTCATTTAAATAATCTGGATGGCTGTGTTGTACGGTACCTTTTTTATTTTGCTCGGTAAAGGCTGAATAGGGACACTGTCGTGTGGTTTTGCTAACCAAAGGATGCATTTTGTCGCATTATTCGTGAAGGAAGCACATTTCGGTTTGATAATAGTTGATCAGGTTGTTGCATCTGGCTAGTCAAGGGTGGGCACAATGTCGTGTATGATACTGTTAACTGTTCCCTGCACTGCGATACGAAAATAAATGTAGAAAGCATTACACTGTCTGCGAAATAAAATCATCAAGAATACAAATCGGAATATCAAACGGAAGATTTCGTGATCAGTGTCCTAAGTATGCTGTATGGTCTGTACTCTGTACACAAATTTTCAGCGAAATCGAGATACACGGCGGACCTTCGTATGTATGACCGTCCGTATTTCGTAAGATACGAAAATCCAAGACCAAAAACATTGGATTCGTGATCAGCGCATCGGATATGGTTTGTGGAACAATTTTCAGCGAAATCGAGATACCCGGCGGACCTACGTATGCATAGGCGTAGGAACAGGGGGGGGGGGGAGGGGCAGCCCCCCAACATTTTTGATTTTACCATTACGCCTATGGGCGTTGCATGGAAAGAATCGACTTCAGAATGCCTCCGGCCCCCCCCCCCCCCCCCCAACTTGAACATAGTTCCGACGTCCCTGTTCGTATGTATGTATGACCGTCCGTATTTCGTAAGGTACGAAACAATCTCAGATCAAAAACATTGGATTCGTGATCAGCGTATCGGATATGGTCAGTGTATCAATTTTCAGCGAAATCGAGATGCCTCAAATATCAAACTACATTTGGAATAAATCTGCTCCTAGTTTGACGGTGGTGTACGAAGAAGCATACGTTCAATGGTTGGTTTTGTATTCAAAGCGCCATAATTGTCTAGAAAAAATGTGCCATATTTTGGCAGCGTAAAGGATTTCTATATAGCTCTCTAGAGCTCAATATGACGTCATCATCCCAAATTTAAACAAATTAATTTTTATCAAGTTAAGTGTCGTTTTCGAGAAAAAACATATCACCATCGTTTTCAGCAGCACTTACTTCCTATTTTTGGGTACAACCGGCGTATATTTGACAACTTTCAGAAAGGTGGCAATGTCCCTTTAAAGGGACATTCCCACCTTAACACTAGTTTTGAGTTGAGATAGCTAAGTTAGTGGCCATAGAGCGAAACTTAGGGGGGTAACATTGAAAACAAACACAGTTATCTGGTCTAAGAGAAATTCAATTGTGATTTTAAAATTTGGGCCTTAGTAAGGCCCACCCTTATATGGAGTTTTGTACCGATGACGTCAGCTCTCGTTATGGCCGGGTGTACTTGTTTAGAACAAACTTTGATTTTCTATGATCACGAATCGTGATGTTTGATTGTTGATTGATGTGTTACGCCGTGTCATCAACATTTGACCAGTTTTAATCTTTTAAGTCAATAATTTCCATTTAAGACCAATCAGGTATGCATCGAATGCCCTATGTTGTGTGTGGCGAATCAAATATTTCTACTACGGTGTACAGGTGAGCATGGGTGGAGCTTCCCAGAAAACGTTGGTGGGGCAAAATGGCCGGATGTTTTACATTATTGAGGTGAAAAATTGCCATATTAATGCCAGGAAACCTTCAAATCTGACAAAAGTTGGTGGGGCATAACACAAAGTTGGTGGGGCAGTGGCCACACCATGTGAATAGGAAACTCCATCCGTGCAGGTGAGTCGTCATGCTATTTCATTTACCAACAGCCAACGGCCCAACAGATTCCTATTTTCCTATCAACGTATTCACTAATTATGCTGTGATTATCGTTACAAATATCACAAGAGCATAAGCCAGACAAAAGGTAATTTGTTTAGCATTAGGATAAATCATTTGGGTAATCAGACGCCTATGACGGATACCTTTGCACAACATTGAGTGGGAAAATGTGCCACATGCCATTATTTTAAGATTGAAAAGAAGGGTTTGACACATTAAAAAATAAAAGGAGGAAATTGTACTTTTCTGTTACCCTGAGGAGGATTTCAAAACACATTTCACCAAATAAAAGTTGCTTATATTGTATATAAAATGCTGAAACATGCCAATTTTCTGCCTTTTTTCTTCATATTTGGCAGGGCTATGCCCACTGGTATTCCACTGCAACTGTATTCGCCAGTGGTGTTCTATCAATATGTTTGCTAGTGATGATGCTCATTGTTCAGTCAGCAAAATTATAAATTATGGAAATGTAAGGTTCTTTGACCAAAAATGATACAGGTAGGTAATCTTCGACTAAGGCAGGTACCTGTCAGTGCGCCGTGTAATTCACAGTATGGCAGCATATGGTAACATCATAAAAGCAGCTGCATTGTGCACCACAGCAAAATTTCCATATTTCTGCTGAAGAAGCTGTTAAACCTAACCAGGGTGTGTCAGGAAACAATTATAATAATATAATCAAACCTGACCTAACCTTTACAGCAATTACGGTTGCAGGGACCAACATTTGAACAATCCGCTCACTGCGCTGCAGTCCTACTGGGATCTGTTGCCCCCAGACCCCCAGACCATCTTGTAGACAAAACCTAACCCTACAGCAATAATAAGTTGTCTGATGTATTAATGCAACCTAACCTAACCTAACCTATTTATAATAATAAAGGCTTCATCAGAAGACATGGAAATGCTGCCATGGTGCACAATGCCTCTGTTTTTCTGATGTTACCATGTGATGCTGTGACGTCATACTGTACATAACATGGTGCACTGACAGAAAGTGTGTCACCCTGTGTCTTACCCCATGTGACATGCCGCTGCATCAGCTGACCCCGTGTGACCTGTCACTGTGTCTGTGTCTGACCCCGTGTGACCTGCCACTGTCTGACCCTGTGTGACCTACCACTGTGTCTGAACCTGTGTGACCTGCCATTGCATCTTACCCCGTGTGACCTGCCACTGTATCTGACCCTGTGTGACCTGCCACTGTGTCTGACCCTGTGTGACCTGACACTGCGTCTGACCCTGTGACTTGCCATTGCGTCTTACCCCATGTGACCTGCCACTGTGTCTGACCCTGTGTGACCTGCCACTGTGTCTGACCCTCTGTGACCTGCCACTGTCTGACACTGTGACCTGCCACTGTCTGACCCTGTGTGACCTACCACTGTGTCTGACCCTGTGTGACCTACCACTGTGTCTGACCCAGTGTGACCTGCCACTGTCTGACACTGTGACTTGCCACTGCATCTTACCCAGTGTAACCTGCTGCTGTGTCTGACCAGTGTGACCTGCTGCTGTGTCTGACCAGTGTGACCTGCCGCTGTGTCTGACCCGTGCGACCTGCTGCTGTGTCTGACCCATGTGACGTGCCGCTGTGTCTGACCTGTGTGACCTGCTGTGTCTGACCTGTGTGACCTGTTGCTGTGTCTGACCCGTGTGACCTGCTGCTGTGTCTGACCCCTGTGACCTGCTGCTGTGTCTGACCCTGGTTGTTGTACGCTGGTTGTTGTACTGTATGTTGGTGTGGTCGTGCCATGACCCGAGCCCCCCCCATGAGCTGACCGCCCATCTACCCACAGGCAGTGAAGAAGCGTCTGCCCCAGTCCGAGTCGGAGCCGAGCTCAGCGGCCAAGCGTCCCTCGGAGGAGGCAGGCAGAGCTGGCCAGCTGACCGAGCGCAACAAGGTGGCCGCCCGCTTCCGGCCGGCCTATTTCCCTTCCCTTCACCTGCGTTTTTGCCTGAAGCAGATTGTTCTCATTTAAATAATCTGGATGGCTGTGTTGTACGGTACCTTTTTTATTTTGCTCGGTAAAGGCTGAATAGGGACACTGTCGTGTGGTTTTGGTAACCAAAGGATGCATTTTGTCGCATTATTCGTGAAGGAAGCACATTTCGGTTTGATAATAGTTGATCAGGTTGTTGCATCTGGCTAGTCAAGGGTGGGCACAATGTCGTGTATGATACTGTTAACTGGTTCCTGCACTGCGATACGAAAATAAATGTAGAAAGCATTACACTGTCTGCGAAATAAAATCATCAAGAATAGAAATAGAAATATCAAACGGAAGATTTCGTGATCAGTGTCCTAAGTATGCTGTATGGTCTGTACTCTGTACACACATTTTCAGCGAAATCGAGATACACGGCGGACCTTCGTATGTATGACCGTCCGTATTTCGTAAGATACGAAAATCCAAGACCAAAAACATTGGATTCGTGATCAGCGCATCGGATATGGTTTGTGGACCAATTTTCAGCGAAATCGAGATACCCGGCGGACCTACGTATGCATAGGCGTAGGAACAGGGGGGGGGGGGGGGGCAGCCGCCCCCCCAACATTTTGGATTTTACCATTACGCCTATGGGCGTTGCATGGAAAGAATCGACTTCAGAATGCCTCCAGACCCCCCCCCCCCCCCCTCCCAACTTGAACATAGTTCCTACGTCCCTGTTCGTATGTATGTATGACCGTCCGTATTTCGTAAGGTATGAAACAATCCCAGATCAAAAACATTGGATTCGTGATCAGCGTATCGGATATGGTCAGTGTATCAATTCTCAGCGAAATCGAGATGCCTCAAATATCAAACTATATTTATAATAATTCTGCTCCTAGTTTGACGGTGGTGTACGAAGACGCATACGTTTCAATGGTTGGTTTGTTTTGTATTCAAAGCGCCAGAATTGTCTCGAAATAATGTGCCATACTTTGGCAGCGTAAAGGATTTCTATATAGCTCTCTAGAGCTCAATATGACATCATACCAAATTTAAACAACTTAATCTTTATCAAGTTAAGTGTCGTTTTCGAGAAAAAACATATCACCATCGTTTTCAGCAGCACTTACTTCCTATTTTCGGGTACAACCGGCGTATATTTGACAACTTTCAGAAAGGTGGCAATGTCCCTTTAAGTCTGATCAAGTAGTAAATAGGCCAACGCCATTAAGTCTGATTGAGTAGGAAACAGGCCTACGTTATTAAGTCTGGTCGAGTAGTAAACAGGCCTACGCCATTAAGTATACCCTCCCAATGACGTCATTAAGCCGGCTACACCACCCGCCACTTGTGCAGGCTCATCACACTACCTACAGTGTTGTGTATGGAAGTGTGACACCTGCCCTTCCAGGGCATTGGTAGGGCAGGCGTCACACTTCCATACATATCACTGTAGGTAGTGTGACAAGCCTGAACAAGTGGCGGGCGGTGCTACTGGCTTGATGACATAATTGGGAGGGTATACTTAATGGTGTGGGCCTGTTTACTACTTGATCAAAATTAATGGCTACGAGCGGTAGGTTTCATCCCGATCAGACTTAACAGCTATGAGCGGTAGGTTTCGTCACAATCAGACTTGATGGCTATGATCAGTAGGTTTTGTTCCTATCAGACTTAATGGTGGGGTTAGGTTAGGTTAGGTTAAGTTATGGTACCTAAACTAACCTAACCTAACCCGTCATAAGTCTGATTGAGTAGTAAACAGGCCTACGCCATTAAGTCTGAACGAGTATGGAAACGATAATGGTATGGAAAACGACACACTGTCTGACGCCCAGCATGGATTTGTGCCGGGTAGATCCTGTACATCCCAACTTCTACTGGCAATGGAAGATTGGACAAAAAGGACAAAAGATGAAGGAGTGCCTCTGGACATCTGTTACCTTGATTTACAAAACAAAAACTTTGATTCTGTTGCGCACAGAAGGTTAGTAATTTCTCTAAATGCACTTGGTATTCGAAGCAAGCTACTGGACTGGATTCAGAATTTCCTAACTGGCCGTAAACAACGAGTAGTGCTTGAGGGAACGACACCAGACTGGACCCAGGTAAAGAGTGGCGTACCGCAAGTAGTGTCCTGGGACCCATCCTGTTTATCGCAGCAGTGCAGTCGATGTCCATGGACATCAATAGCCCAGTCCTGATCTATGCAGATGATACCAAAGTGTATAGGCCAATCAAGAACTGTACAGATGCAGACTCATTTCCTCTGGATCTCGACGCCCTAACTGCTAGATGGCAGCTGCCATTTAACTACACCAAATGTAAGATCATGCATCTTGGAGCTTCGAACCCTGAGCAAGAGTATCACATGCTGGGGCACGTGCTTGAAACGACAACCATGGAAAAGGATCTCAGACTACAAATTGAGGAAAGTCTACAATTCCACAGACAGACGTCATCGGTAGTGTTTAAAGGCTTCAAAACACTAGGAATAATCAAGCGAACTTTCCTGAACCTTGACAAGATCACCTTTCCCTTGGTCTACAAGACAATGGTACAACCTATACTTGAGTACAGTAACAGTGTTTGGGGACCAGTTATGTGTGGAGACCAAGACAATATTGAGAGCCCAGAGGCCTGCAACTAAGATGGTAACAGCTATCCGACACCTGCCATACCAAGACAGATTGAGGAGACTTTGTTTGCCAAGCCTGCATTATAGAAGAATGAGAGGAGACATGATATTGGTGTACCAGATCATGACAGGAAAAATCAGAATAGACTCCTCAAGACTCTTTGTCCTGGCCCCAGCAGATCAAGGCACAAGAGGTCACACTCTGAAACTCTCCAAACCAGCAGCAAATAAGGTTATCCGTCAGAATTTCTTCTCGGTCCGCGGTATCAACCATTGGAATGGCCTACCAGAAGAAGTTGTCACAGCACCCTCAACAAACGCGTTCAAGAACAAACTAGACAACCACTGGAAGGACAAGATGTTTAAATTAATTTGTTATTTTTTTTTGTATTAAAATTAAGTTTAAGTTAAGTTAAGTTGAATGTTTAAACTAAGAGGGGAAACCTAAAAGCAGAGCGGGAAGCCACAGGCCATCCTTGCCTATATCCTTCCCCGACATTCATAGTATAGTATAGTATAGAGTAGTAAACAGGCCTACGCCATTCATTCTGATCGCATAGTAAACAGGCCTACACCATTAAAGGAAATAGTTCACCTTCGGAAAATTTTCAGAACACGATTTTATTATATTTTTTAATACAGTTTCTTTTTTTCTTTTCAAAAATGGTCCTACATCGCGCCAATTCAGGACAGAAGGTCGTAAATTATTAATGTTATGGTATGCATTATTGGTCTGCGCATGCTCCATGCAGTGCTGGCACTCTCAGACGGTACGGTATATCATATATGCGCCGCATTCCTTCGCCAAAAAGTCAAATATCTTCGGCTGGAGTGTCTTTTCAGCCAAGAAAAGTTGCAGATAAGGATTTCTCAACACGGGCTACAAAACTGTTATTTCAGTTAAAAATCCCATGTTGAAGGTGAACTATTTCCTTTAAGTATACCTCCCAATGGCGTCATCAAGCCGGCTCGTCATCAAGCCGGTTGCACCGTCTGCGACTTGTTCAGGCTTGTCACACTACCTAGTGTTGTGTACAGAAGTGACACCCCAGTGCCGATGACACCATAGAGATCATATATAGAGATGCCATGCCTATGCTGAAGCACTTGATTTCGTGGCAATTCAGTGGGTTAGGTTATTAAGCATATTTTTTTATATATATGGTATAGGTTAAGCATAATTTTTGAACATTCTTGACGCCCGTGCTAAACAAAGCCACTGAATTTCTGTTGGACAGTTGTGTAGGCAATATTAATAAAAGTATTATTTTCTGAGAAAGATGTCATTGGCATCGGCGCACGCTATTTATAGGGGAATTGTATTGCTGAAAAAGACCCACTGAATTGCCGAATATTTATGTGCCTGGCATCTCTATGTATATATGGGGTCTGTTCCAGTGGCTCCTCCAAAAAAAGATGATATTAGTTTAGAGAAGGTTGAAGGAGCACTGATTTGCGTCGCACACGGGAACGATTTCGGATGAGGTATCAGCTGTTTGCGAGCATGTCAAGTAGACAGTGCTGATGCCCAGATCCACAACAAATATGAAATACCCAATTTTGAATTTTAATACCCAATTTGTAAGTACCCATGAGGAAAATGAGAAGAAAAAATACTATTCACACCACTTCAACTTCACATTCAGTCCTCACCTCTTATGTGCAACAACAAATCTGGCGTCGGAATTACAAATGATTGAACCGCGCCACTAATGTCTACCATAGCCTCCTCCGAAAAACCTCCTTTCATTTCGGAGGAGTTCGGAGGAGGTTTGCGGCGAGCTTGGAGGAGCTTAGAGGAGTTTGGATGAGCCACGGGAACGATAATTTTAATTTGGAGGAGCTATGAGGAGGTTAGAGGAGCCAATGGAACAGACCCATGATCTCTGGATGACACCCCTACCTGAGGCCTTTTCACGGGGTATGCGGACGCCGCGGCTCCCGCGGCCAAAAGGGCGGGGCTTAATCGTCAGCCAATCACGAAAGAGCAGATCCGGGAGGAGAGACTCTCCGCTCTGCGGCTCCTGCGGTTGCTCGGGAGCAGCCGCAAAAGAACTTCGACATAAATGGCGCGCGTCTGACAAAGGTTGCGCACTGTTTTGTTGATATCGCAGCTCACTGGCGGTTGTTTGACCAAAAATGACAACTCGTAGTGACCCGTAGATATTCATGTAGTTGAGTGGTTTTGAAAAACATTGAGGGTTTTCATGAAATTGCCTATTCGTTGCGAACGCTACACGCGCCATTTATCGGACGCCATCAGCGGCCGCAAAAGTGTTCAAAGTTGTTCAAATTAAGCTCCGCCTCCTGGCCGCGGCGGCCGCAGACCCCCGTGAACAGGCCCCTATTCCACTTCATTGATGATCGTACATATGTTCGAACATGTGATTCAACTCACCCAGACACACGGTAGATAAAATACTACCCAGACCTAGGCCGTATAAGAGGCACAACCACACAACCGACGTATCAATGCCCGAAGTATTCTATGACCGTGAACCGAAGATGAAGATGGCACTTATCGGCTGAAGTTGTTGCAGAAGTTGGTCGCCAGGGACCGCTAGTGAGCCAGGGTGTTATGACGTCTTAGGCAAATGGTACCACTAAATATTGTTCGATTTGTTTATTTATAAATAAATAAATATTTAGCGTTAAATATTTAACTGGTACCATTTGCTTGCGACGGCATAACACCCTGGCTCACTAGCGGTCCCTGGCGGCCAACAGCTGCATCAACTCCAGCTGATAGTGCTAGCTAGCCGAAGATGGCTGCCCATGCCGGCCAGTCTAGAGTAACCATTTTTGTTTAGTTTTCAGTACCAGTGGTAGCAGAAAGGTCGCATGTTTCGTGGGTTTATAAGTGATTTTTCTGAGGCCCTCTCGGCTTTTTGTGAGATTCATCAATTAAGCAATCAATCAATCCAGAACATTTGGTGTGATTGATTCCTTGATTGATTACAACATTGATTTGTTCCGGTTTACGGAAAACAACGAAATTACCACTCTAAATGGGACGATGCGAAGCGACTTTGAATTAAGGCCTGTCTATGCTTTTAACATTTGATTGCATTTTTTATCATAATATTATATTTCTTTGTCATTAATATCTTCAATTTTTCCCTAACTAACTGTCAATTGCGTATTTTATTTAATCAAAGCTAGTATACTAGTATACTTTTAGCCTCTTTTTAGGGTGTTCACGGTATGTTTTGTAGAAGGAACTAACACAACACAAAATTGTCAGATTTGCTCCTGAATTTGAATATTCAAAGCAAACCAACGGGAAATATTGCATTGTAAGAGCATATACTTATTCATGAATCCATAAAACTGCGATTGATACCACAAATAACTGGGAAAAACCTTGTTCTTACGAGCTATAGACCCAATCGCCCTAAACGCCCCAATTGCCCCAAACGCCCCAAACGCCCCAAACGCCCCAATCGCCCTAAACGTAAAATCCTTCGTGAAACGGGTAGGGAAACTTCATATATCACTCCACGTTGTGGGCGCATAAATGCCCGCCAAGCGTGGACAGGTCCGGCTCGCATACCGAAAACTTTTGATGACTTTTGATACGTGAAATGTCAGCCCATCTCCTAAAGACCCCGTCCATGTGGGGCTGACGGTAAATCTGCGCTGACCGTCCCGAATGTGGCGACATCCGGGGCCCACTGCGGGCCGCTTTATGACCAGAGGTGTAATAGCCATTGGTCGATGGCTTTGGCGGATGGGATGACACCGGACGCACGAGCTTTTTTCAAAGCCGTATCCGCCGCGGCGCGTGCTCAGCATGCCTGGATGGCGACCTGCCGGCCTGCTATTTTGTCATGCTTAGGACAGATGTCGTTCTTGCACCCTTAAATGTCGGAGAAGGATAGGTGGTCAAATGTGTTTTAGCCTGCACAACTTGATTGCCTATGCAAATTCACGCCACATGAATTTCAGCAAATTGAGATGAAACCCAGTTGGTAAATGTATTCGTTGCTTGCTAGTATTTTGGCATCACTTTTACATTTTTTAATAAAAGGAATATAAAGGATCTAACACTTCTACGACTAGACATTTGTTTAATGACAGAGGTATAATTATTTAACGGCTACTAGTCGTTTATCGGATCGTTGGCTCGAATTTTCGACTTTCGCATCGAAGTCGTTGTCAAGCAACAAAATAAAATGCTTGACAACGACTTCGATGCGAAGGTCGAAAATTCAAACCAACGATCCAATAAACGACTAGCAGCCGTGAAATATTTATACCTTTCTCATTTTAAAAGAAATATACTTGAATAAGAGGAACAAATTGCATTATAGTTTCCTTTTATTTGAAATAAGGCGAAAATCTTGTTTTTGAAAGTAATCTTTTTGAATTAAGAAGACAATGCAATTAATACATGCATTACTTGTAATTATCCAATAAATTATTCCATACAGAAGCTTTACCCCATATTGTGGATTTCATTTGAGCTCTTTTTACAGGTGATCTGAAGCAAGGAAATCGTACACGCCTTACGGTATAGGTAGAGGTAGTTCTGGGTGGATTTAGCTTTACTCCTTACGTGTCTCACTAAGGAGTCTTCTAATCTTCTCAGAAACTCAAAGCAACACCCGAATTGCGTTATGCGTGCTTTGCGTTCAGATTCGCTATCATTTTGGACGGCCATAAGCTGGTATTATGGTACATCTCAAAAGCCTGTTCTGCTGGCGATATTGCCATTAGACTGGAGCCCCAACGTTACTAAGGGCGCCTCATTCACCTACCGTGTATTATTAACTGCATGAGAAGGTAATTTCCATTCAATATACTCGTTGGCTGTTGAGCACACCGCGCAGTTAATATTATATAAGACTCTCGGAGGGATTGATGATGATACCGCCAAATGCCGCTTCACATGCGAAACATCCACAGCATACTGTTCATGGAAATCCTTTTAAAGGGACCTGCAAACATTGTTCAGTGAATACTGAAATGCGTATTCCGTGAATGCTGCGAATACTCAAATCAATCCATACTGTCCTCCGCCATCCTGGGCCTGACTGCTCTACACTGCCCAGCAAATTAAATCATCCACCCAACGCATTTCAATCAGCTCCCGTACATACATCACACATCACTTCATGCAAACATATGTATGTATGTACATACATATACACCGCAGTACCCGGAACAGGACTCCCCTGTCCGTACCTTGCCACCATATCTGGGATACTACGAGACGCACATGTCTGCCGGACGCCATCGTCGTATACGGCAATAATGAATGGACGCCTGAGAGACGCACGCTCAACCCTCACGGGACCGCCGACCAGTTCATCAGCTCAATTATGTTAATGCCTCGCACGGCGCGTCTGATCGATACGCCGGCTACAAGCGTGGCGCAGTGGCGGTAAACGCGGCGCGGCGATATGCCGGGCCAGCGCGTGGTTTGATCGGGCAAGACAAGGACTAATGGAGAGATGAGACGTTCCGCCCCGGGGCGGAGCCGGAGAGCTCGGTTCCGAGGAACCTCGGAACGTGCGGAACGCCGGTACAAGACAAGGACTAATGGAGAGATGAGACGTCCCGCCCCGGGGCGGAACCGGAGAGCTCGGTTCAGAGGAACCTCGGAACGTGCGGAACGCCGGTACAAGACAAGGACTAATGGAGAGATGAGACGTCCCGCCCCGGGGCGGTGTCGGAGAGCTCGGCTCCGAGGAACGCCGGTACGTGCGGAACGCCGGTACAAGACAAGGACTAATGGAGAGATGAGACGTCCCGCCCCGGGGCGGTGTCGGAGAGCTCGGCTCCGAGGAACGCCGGTACGTGCGGAACGCCGGTACAAGACAAGGACTAATGGAGAGATGAGACGTCCCGCCCCGGGGCGGTGTCGGAGAGCTCGGCTCCGAGGAACGCCGGTACGTGCGGAACGCCGGTATTGGGCGCCGAGTCCGAGGCGATATCGGGGTGTTGGATGTAGGTGGGGAGGGGAGAGGGGGGGGGGGGGGATTGGGCGGCCTAATGCAGACAGGTAGGTATGGAGACAAGTAATGGGTAAATTCAGGATGCGGTGAACATTGAGTCATTGAGTCACTGAGTCACTGGGTTGGTTAGTTAATCACTTTCCACCCGACCATTCGATACTATTTTAGTTTTGCTGCGCGCAGATAAATTGTTGTGTATGAAGGAGGAATGATGGTTAATCGCGCGGGTTTTATCACTCATCTATGACGATTTCACCCTGGCACTCTTTATCCCAATAGTATTTGTTTCAAAATTCAACGGATACATGAAGATCAATTTGAGGAAATCTTTAAAGTCCGCTGATTCACCATTAGTTCAACAAGTCTGTGATGTATAACCCCTACCAGTTTGTACTTATGAACCAACATAAAACAAAACTATATGTCCACAACTAACATGCAAAAGTTAAAGAAAATGTTGATGAAGACGTGCCTGATGTTTTTGTCAGGATTCCAGTATGCATTCGTTCTTCTTTGCATGTGCTCGCGAATGAAGTGAAGAAAAGCAATCCAACATTAATGACTGCATAACCATATACCATTTATTTCGGCAAACCCACGCAATGGTGGCTCTTCCTTGCCTTTTATAAGATTATAAAGTACATTGTAGGGACACATGCAGACATTAGACATATACACCGGTTAAAATAAACATGATAAAAACGACAGGGACAATGACAATGTGATGGTAACCTGGATCGCTCAGTCAACCGCATCCAGTAAAAGTCGTTTGAGAGCGCGATGGAAACCTGCAACTGACATTGCGCGCATTTCCACCGGGAGCGCGTTGTACCACATAGGTCCACGATACAAGAACCGGCGCCTCCCAGTCTCTGTCCTGACAGATGGCAGCCGTAGATCGTCATCTTGGCGGGTTCTCCGAATCTTGAGAACATAATCGCTGCAACAATGACACATTAAACAGGACTCAAGTGATATTGACATCGTTCAGGAAGAACAGTTACGCAACTCCAATATTGAAGGCCCTATAACAACAGGTTGGGTGAAGTTTTTAAACCAAAATATACTAGTTTTGTGCTGATATATTCCATGTATATATTTATACCACTTATATTGACAATTATGGCATTTATAAGTAGTGTTGTTATCACATTATCAGTGCTTCTTCATCTAAAAAAGAATGGAGAAATTATGGTACAAGATTCATAGTAGTGGGCAGAATGATCTAAGTTATAATATATTTTTTTCCAGATTGTACAATACTGGCGCATCAGGGACAAACAAACTTTTTGCTAAGTAAACAACTGGTTGCCAAGGAAACAACTTATTGTCCAGCTTAGTGCTGACGTCACAGAGGGGTGACGTCAGCAAGGTGTTGCCGGACCTAGTCGGAACTAAACTTCGCCACCCCCTGACAATATTGAGTTCATTCCATTTCGAAGGAATGTTCCACATCAGAAGTTTTCAGAAGAAAGCACTTCCAATATCGGGAAACCATCCATGACTTCTGATTTCACTTCTTAGAAATACCAACTGGCTGAATTAATTATTGCATCGTGTGAAAAGCCATAATACCCTCAGGGCAGGTCTGGGCTATGCGAAGCGATGCTATTCGCCGATGGCAGAAAACTAGCAAAATATTCAATGTATATATTCATTGCATGTTTGTGCCTGGGGAGACCGAGCAAACTTCTCAGGAAGACTGCCAGCCAGTCGGTGTCTCAAGAAGATAAATTGACACCACGCGACAAGCACAAAAAGACACAAATCCTTCCTTCCTTCCAGTAAATACCCGATTAAATGTGCTGTTATGACAGCACGTCATCCTACTGCGAACATTTTCAACGCATCAAAGCGGTCTTGCGCTCCAGGGGTTCATTGGTAACACGTCCAGTTATGGCTCTTACAACATTGAAAACAGCTTCGAGAGGCATCAGGTAATTTCGAAGTCTTTTGACGAAGCCTGCAACAGAGTCCTTGGAGTCGGGTGCACATGATTGCGTATAGAACGGCTGTCAGCTTGGTCAGTTGTTAACTAAAGCGCAACGTAGTTAACTACGCCACATAAGCTGCAAGAATGCCTAAATAGAAGTATGTGCTGATAGAGCAGTGCATCATTTTAGGTATATATAGAGTACAGGCATAGAGAAAGACCACGTTATTCGATATGCCGATAACTATAGCACCCGAAGTCCGCTGAATGACATATCATGCGTCTTTTTGCGTTTATGACTTTAACAGTACCTACACACTAACACTACCTACACAACATACCTACTTCTGCTTTTAATTTACAAAGCAGAAGTAGGTATGCTAATTTCATGTCATGTAAACCCCGTAAAAGATGTCACAACAAGTAGATTGCGATTCTCACAATAATCACCTACGCCCTATGTAATACACACATAATGTCTGATTCCTTGGAGCACTCCAATCTCCAGAGCCGCGCCTCGACTATTTCTGCACACGGGCTTGTTTTCTGCCGCTGCATTTCACGTGATTACAGATGATTAGCCTCACGTCATGTTTACCATTACCACACAATAGTTACCAGCGTTACCGGCTGTTGTAGTACCACACCAAGCGATGACATTTGCATACTATTGTTGTCTAAATTTGCGTTCGCGCCGTTAAATGCATTAGGACTGGATTGAACCGGTCGAGAGCTGTCCTATCGCCGGCTGTGATACTGCATAGTGAAGAGATTTAGAATGATTAGTATTCTCCGTGATTAGACATCGCGAGGGATGTTTGGGCTCAAATAAATCCCTTTACGTTGCAGTGGAGGGATTTACTCAAAATAACACTGGTTTGATTTCGGGCACGGTAGTAAAAAAAAACATACACGGATTGAAAATGAAAAATATTTGCTGTAGAATCTATAATTGGTAAAAACAAGTCGGTTACATATTCATCGACTTGTTTCTCGCAATTAAGTATTCATTTGATTGAACCTGGTCTTAATATGACCTGTATAAACATGAGTTATTTCAGATGAGTTGCTCTTTTATCAAAACTTAAAGTTTAGTACACTGCTTTTTGTGTGAGCATTTCAATCCGGCTGACGACACATTTCACTACACCGACCAGCACGTTTCCCGGCTGTAAATTTCGTCAGACTGGAACTATACGGGGGCCACGGAGTATGTAGACCTCTATTGCTGGGTGGGGACGTATTTGTCATAACAGTATGCATTCTAATCCGCTGGCCCTGTCCCGCACGTAACCTCGCAATGACTGCGTATGCATGTCCACTTCGAAATGCTGCCGGACCAGTACCGAAAGAGACTTTAAAATCATTTCCAATCCGCCAGACGAGGGACTAGGAAGGCCCACATTAAGATTATAATAAATATGCTTCATGTGTGCTAGAAATGAACCGAAATACTGGAAAATCAGAGTAGAAGACACGGACAAATGCCATGCTATAGAAATTCACAAATATGTTTGTACTAGCGGGTGGTACCCGGCGTTGCCCGGGTAACAAATATATTTCTCCCCCACTATGCCAAGGCCACGATCATGAATCAAATTTTAGTGTGCTCCTCCCAGTATGCTGTAGGACCACGGTCATGAATCGAATCTAATTTTAGAGCGGTCCTTTCAGTATGCCATAGGGTCACAGCAATTAATCTAATTTTATAACATTCTTCTCAGTATGCCATATGGCCACGGCAATAAATCTAATTTTAGAGCATTCCTCCCAGTATGCCATAAGGCCACAGTCATGAATCTAATTTGAAAGCGCTCTATTAGTGCTCTAAATTTATATTTCTCCCCCTCTATGCCAAGGCCACAGTCATGAATCTAATTTTAGTGCGCTCATCCCAGTATGCCGTAAGGCCACGGTCATGAATCTAATCAAATTTTAGAGCGCTCCTCCCAGTGCCATAAGGCCACGGTCATGAATCCAATTTTAGAGCGTTCCTCTCAGTACACTGTAAGGCCACAGTCATGAATCTAATCAAATTTTAGAGCATTCCTCACAGTATGCCATAAGGTCAGGTCATTCATCTAATTTTAGAGCATTCCTCCCAGTATGCCATAAAGCCACGGTCATGAATCTAATTTTAAAGCGCTCTATTAGTGCTCCAAATTTATATTTAGTCCCAAGATTGGACTTTTCACACAACCAAATAATACTGACACACTGAAGTACCACTTGCACAAATACATGCTACCAGCCACACTAATATAAATTTGGGCTAGTAAGGATCATCGTTTTGGATCCACCGACCACCACCAAGGGTTTTCAATTTTAACAACCAAATAATACGGACATTCTAAAGCATCACTTTACAAAATACATGCTACCAGCCACACTAATACAAATTTGGGCTAGGATCGCCAGGATTAATAATATTCAACCAATGTAGGTACCTACCTAATTAAAAGGACACTGATTCAACGGTTATAGCTTGGCAAGGCCGCATGTTAGCACGGTAGATAAAATACTGCAAGGCCGTAAAAGAGAGGTAGTCATCCGGTGATTTTAGCGCCCCAATCGTTCAACATTAGCGTGACGTCACTGGTGCTCCGGTCCGACTCGGCTGTCCGCGCACGCGGCTCGGTGCAGTGCGAATATTTCGCACGGGATACGGATAGTTTCGCCTAAGGTACGATCCTATTTAAGATTACGTTTACCGCGGACAATTATCCCTCCCTTAAGCCGCGAGTTACTGGGGTATATTTCATAACGCGACTTACTGGGGGGGGGGGGGGGGGGGGGGGGGGGGGGGTATTTTTTGCCCCTCCCCTCGGATCTCCGGAACTACTAGACAGAATGTAAAAATTCAAACGGCATTCGATAGCCCTGGGGAATTTATCGAGGAAAACACAATATTGTTGACCTCGGGGTCACCGATGACGTCACAGCTCAGGTCAAGTACAAAATGTTTGACCGTGTCAAAAGGTCTCGATGGATGGAATTGTCTCGCGAAATTGCGATATTAAACGCAAAGGCTGTCGATAAATTGGTATGATTCGTGTGTCTGACACTTCTAAGTACCACTCTAAGCTGTTTATGACCTTGGGTCAGGTCAAGGTCATCCTAGGTCACGAGGTCAAACTGCAGATTACGGTCATTAGGCGTTGTAACACATGTTTATTGGTTTGTTTTTCGTCTAGAACGTGAAAATGACCTTATAACATTGTTTGTTCCATATAAATAGAAGTAAAAATCAAAAATTGAAATGCGTTTTTTTATGCATAGTAATGCTGTGAGAGGTGGTCGATTTTTGTCATTTAAAGATAACAACTCAGTCATTTTTTGAAGATATCGACTTTAAATTTGGTACACATAATCACAGCACACGTCTCGATCACATATATTCCGGTTTTTTGATAATTCTGATTTGTAGAAACAAAACAAAATGTCTTTGAATTTCTCAAAATTTTGAATGTCAAAAAAACTCAAAAATCCGAGACAGCAGTTCGATAGCCTGGTCCATTGTCAGTAATTTGATTTAAGATAATTAAGTTTATCTTATGCATCGTACATTTGACAGCTTTTCCGCAAATCATTATTTTGCAGCAAAAACAGAAGAACATGACGTCACTCTGACGTCATTCCCGGTTGACCTATCATAACCTCATATTTTAATTTTTGCCAACATGTGTAGAATTGATGTGAGAGAAGGTACTGCAAGTGTGGTGACGATACCGGTGTTAGTTTAGGAGTTATTGCAAAATAACGGGAGTGTGGGCAAAAAATAGCCCCCCCAGTAAGTCACGGGTTAATTCTTGTTGAGGGGGAGACGGCCATGCGCTGCCCGGTCTGTGTGAGGGGCGACTGGCGAATCGGCCATACGCTGCACCGGACTGACTGAGGGGTGAGACGGCCATACGCTGCCCCAGTCTGGCTGATCGGTGAGATGGCCATACGCTGCCCCGGTCCGGCTGAGGGGAAGGAGAGAGACGGCCATACGCTGCTCCGGTCTGGCAAAGGGCGAGACCGCCATACGCTGCCCCGGTCTGACTGAGGGGTGAGACGGCCATACGCTGCCCCGGTCTGACTGCTGCTGCCCCGGTCTGACGCTGCTCCGGCCTGGCTGAGGGGGAGACGGACATACGCTGCCTCGGTCTAGCTGAGGGGCGAGACGGCATACGCTGCAAGTCTGGCTGAGGGGTGAGACGGCCATACGCTGCCCCGGTCTGACTGAGTGGTGAGACGGGCAAAAGCTGCCCCGGTCTGACTGAGGGGTGAGACGGCCACACGCTGCCCCGGTCTGACTGAGTGGTGAGACGGGCAAACGCTGCCCCGGTCTGACTGAGGGGTGAGACGGCCACACGCTGCCCCGGTCTGACTGAGTGGTGAGACGGGCAAACGCTGCCCCGGTCTGACTGAGGGGTGAGACGGCCATACGCTGCCCCGGTCTGACTGAGTGGTGAGACGGGCAAACGCTGCCCCGGTCTGACTGAGGGGTGAGACGGCCACACGCTGCCCCGGTCCGGCTGAGTGGTGAGACGGGCAAACGCTGCCCCGGTCTGACTGAGGGGTGAGACGGCCATACGCTGCCCCGGTCTGACTGAGTGGTGAGACGGGCAAACGCTGCCCCGGTCTGACTGAGGGGTGAGACGGCCACACGCTGCCCCGGTCCGGCTGAGTGGTGAGACGGGCAAACGCTGCCCCGGTCTGACTGAGGGGTGAGACGGCCATACGCTGCCCCGGTCTGACTGAGTGGTGAGACGGGCAAACGCTGCCCCGGTCTGACTGAGGGGTGAGACGGCCACACGCTGCCCCGGTCCGGCTGAGTGGTGAGACGGGCAAACGCTGCCCCGGTCTGACTGAGGGGTGAGACGGCCATACGCTGCCCCGGTCTGACTGAGTGGTGAGACGGGCAAACGCTGCCCCGGTCTGACTGAGGGGTGAGACGGCCATACGCTGCCCCGGTCTGACTGAGTGGTGAGACGGGCAAACGCTGCCCCGGTCTGACTGAGGGGTGAGACGGCCACACGCTGCCCCGGTCTGACTGAGGGGTGAGACGGCCATACGCTGCCCCGGTCTGACTGAGTGGTGAGACGGCCACACGCTGCACCGGTCCGGCTGAGGGGCGAGAAATGGCATTGTTTTGGCTGAAGGTTCAAGATATGCTTTAACAAAAAAAAAGATGAAAAAAACATAGACTTGCAACCTAACTACCTAACTTACTTATCTAACGGCGATGACTTCAAATTGCCGCTCGTCAACACCCGTCAAAAGACCGCAAAACGCTCGAAAGCGCAGCTGCGGCGACGGGGCTGGCCACGACTGGACTAGAGCACCAGTGACGTCATCGCTAATGCTGTGCCGCTCGGCAGCCGATACATGGGGAATCCCGGGATGACACCCCCTGGTATAAGGACACTTCAACACTGAACGACCCTGCCGTGTTGTTTTCGTATGGCCGCAGATGAATGTCACAAAAGCGCAACATATGCAGAAATTCGGGCCACTCAATGCGAATATCATTGTAATCAATACCCATTCCACGCTTTCACAATTTACTTTAAAACTATATAGGTCCGATCTGGGTAGTAGGTGGTACACAACCTGCCTGTCATCATGCTGATTCAGATAATGTATGGGTTTTGGGTCCATCACCAAGGGTTTTCGAGTCCATATCTGTCAAACGGTTTGAATTTTCCCTTTATATAATATAGGAGATTAGTGTATATTTGGTGGACAAATGATTGTGCTGGCAAGAACAGAATATTACAGCTCACCAGTTCCCACAACCACCAATATTAAATTACACTTTCTTCCACAGACTCACAACAACAGCTTCTCACACTTCCCACATATTCACAATTATCCCAAGTCCCGATTAGCCCCCTGTCGGTGATTGTCTGCGAGACAAACAAGTTCGCCAGCTGAATATGGTCGGCAAATTGCCACGTCATCAGGTCCAGGTCGTTTCACAGCCATATGTGGTCCAGCCAGGGACATTAGATGATGAAATGAGCGAGATACGGGGCTGTTTTTTCGTGTGCCCGCAGCACCGGTGGAATGAATAAGGTTATTGTTTGCCATTTAATGTTGCTAATGGTGGTGTTGCGTTAGTTGGAGCACCACCACGATTAGTAATACGCCTCAAGACAATTTATTTTTAAGCATCGTAAATTGAAGACAAAAAATGGCTTGGTGAAAAACACATGGAGTAGCAAATGAGTTTCTAACGAATCGCAACATATATATTGTTAACGCATTTGGTGCAAAAACAAAAATCCCTCCATAACAGTATACAGTACACACTCTCCACAACCTTGAGGGGTCAAAAAGCACGTGGCCTTCAACCGATATCTTTAACACCACGCATCATGGTGGAATTACTTAATTACTACTTGATATGAAATTGCCAAACTAATCGAACTATTCGCTCCCGAACACATCGATTTGAAGCAAAAAAACATCGGCGGCCTCTGGACACTCCACTCGGATCAGTCACAACTGACAAAACCTGAACGGCGCCGAACGTTTATGTCGTTCATCATTGTATATTGCGACACGAACGTTGTTCAGTTTTCTATTGCTGTGAGTTTTGTGCCTGTTCGTGGCACTGCCGTCAGTCTTTACCGAGAGCTTACTTTAGCTCCGCAGTCAGAGCAACATTGCTCCTTTGTCGTATCGTTTGATCGCTCGATCATAGCGACAAACATCAATGCGCTGTTCCGTCGCATCGATTCAGCGGGGAGCTTGACGATGATCAGTCGATGATTAACGATTATAACTATTATTGAATGGCCGCATCCTTGTCAACTGTCGTCCACTGGATAATTGAAGTAGCTGTCCAGGTAATGCGTTACGGCTCCCCGTAAAGTGATTTATACTCGCAATCACACACGACGCATGCCAGAGCCAAGCGACATATTGCCAGTAACTATGCCTGTTGCGCAAATACAATGGACCACAAACCGGTGACTGAGACTTGGTCGACAGATTGGACCAGACGCAGTGCCTACACATTCATCACTTCATACACATTCAGACACATTCATACACATTCATACACATTCATACACATCCATACACATTCATACACATTCATACACATTCATACACATTCATACACATACATTCATACACATTCATACACATTCATACACATTCATACACACACAGACACAGTACCTACATATTCATACACATTCATACACATTCATACACATTCATACACATTCATACACATTCATACACATTCATACACACACAGACACATTCATACACATTCATACACATTCATACACATTCATACACATTCATACACATTCATACACATCCATACACATTCATACACATTCATACACATTCATACACATACATTCATACACATTCATACACATTCATACACATTCATACACACACAGCCACAGTACCTACATATTCATACACATTCATACACATTCATACACATTCATACACATTCATACACATTCATACACATTCATACAAACACAGACACAGTGCCTACACATTCAGACACATAGAGACACATACATACACATTCATACACATTCATACACATTATTACACACACAGACACAGTGCCTACACATTCATACACATTCATACACACACAGACACAGTGCCTACACATTCATACACATTCATACACATTCATACACATTCATACACATTCATACACATTCATACACATTCATACACATTCATACACATACAGACATACACATTCATACACATTCATACACATTCATACACATTCAGACACATTCATACACATTCATACACATTCAGACATACACATTCATACACATTCAGACATACACATTCATACACATTCATACACATTCATACACATACATACGCATTCATACACATTCATACACATTCATAAACATTCATACACATTCATACACATTCATACACATTCATACACATTCATACACACACAGACACAGTGCCTACACATTCATACACATTCAGACACATTCAGACACATTCAGACACATTCATAAACATTCATACACATTCATACACATTCATACACATTCATACACAATCATACACATTCATACACATTCATACACATTCATACACATTCATACACATTCATACACATTCATACACATTCAGACACATTCAGACACATTCAGACACATTCAGACACATTCAGACATACACATTCATACACATTCAGACATACACATTCATACACATTCATACACATTCATACACATGCATACACATTCATACACATTCATACACATTCATACACATTCATACACATTCATACACACTAATACACATTCATACACATACAGACACAATCATACATATTCAGACATATGCACACACATTCAGACATACACATTCATACACATTCATACACATCCATACACATTCATACACATTCATACACATTCATACACATTCATACACAGTGCCTACACATTCATACACATTCATACACATTCATACACATTCATACACATTCATACACATTCATACACATGCATACACATTCATACACATTCATACACACACAGACACAGTGCCTACACATTCATACACATACAGGCACATACATACACATTCATACACATTCATACACATTCATACACACAGACACAGTGCCTACATATTCATACACATTCATACACATTCATACACATTCATACACATTCATACACATTCATACACATAAATTCATACACATTCATACACATTCATACACATTCATACACATTCATACACATTCATACACATTCATACACATTCATACACATTCATACACATTCATACACATTCATACACATTCATACACATTCATACACATTCATACAAACACAGACACAGTGCCTACACATTCAGACACATACAGACACATACATACACATTCATACACATTCCTACACATTCATACACACACAGACATTGTGCCTACACATTCATACACATTCATACACATTCATACACATACAGACATACACATTCATACACATTCATACACATTCATACACATTCAGACACATTCATACACATTCATACACATTCATACACATTCATACACATTCATACACATTCAGACATACACATTCATACACATTCATACAC
Organism: Chirona hameri; assembly: GCA_036785665.1. NCBI lineage: Eukaryota > Metazoa > Arthropoda > Thecostraca > Balanomorpha > Balanidae > Chirona > Chirona hameri. The sequence goes on along the minus strand of JAXIVJ010004745.1, from coordinate 41,103 downwards.
ATTCATACACATACATACGCATTCATACACATTCATACACATTCATACACATCATACACATTCATACACATTCATACACATTCATACACATTCATTCACACACAGACACAGTGCCTACACATTCATACACATGCAGACACATTCAGACACATTCAGACACATTCATACACATTCATACACATTCATACACATTCATACACATTCATACACAATCATACACATTCATACACATTCATACACATTCATACACATTCATACACATTCATACACATTCATACACATTCATACACATTCATACACATTCATACACATTCATACACATTCATACACATTAATACACATTCATACACATTCAGACACATTCAGACACATTCAGGCACATTCAGACATACACATTCATACCATTCATGCACATTCATACACATGCATACACATTCATACACATTCATACACATTTATACACATTCATACACATTCATACACACTAATACACATTCCTGCTCATACAGACACATTCATACATATTCAGACACATGCACACACATTCAGACATACACATTCATACACATTGATACACATTCATACACAATCATACACAATCATACACATTCATACACATTCATACACATTCATACACATTCATACACATTCATACACATTCATACACATTCATACACATTCAGACACATTCATACACATTCAGACACATTCATACACATTCAGACACATTCATACACATTCATACACATTCATACACATTCATACACATTCATACACATTCATACACATTCATACACATTCATACACATTCATACACATTCATACACACACAGACACAGTGCCTACACATTCATACACATTCATACACATTCATACACATTCATACACATTCATACACATTCATACACATTCATACACATTCATACACATTCATACAAACACAGACACAGTGCCTACACATTCAGACACATACAGACACATACATACACATTCATACACATTCCTACACATTCATACACACACAGACACAGTGCCTACACATTCATACACATTCATACACATTCATACACATTCATACACATTCATACACATTCATACACATACAGACATACACATTCATACACATTCATACACATTCATACACATTCAGACACATTCATATACATTCATACACATTCATACACATTCATACACATTCATACACATTCATACACATTCATACACATTCAGACACACACAGACACAGTGCCTACCCGTTCATACACATTCATACACATTCATACACATTCATACACATTCATACACATTCATACACATTCATACACATTCATACACATTCAGACATACACATTCCTACACATTCATACACATTCATACACATACATACGCATTCATACACATTCATATACATTCATACACATTCATACACATTCTTACACATTCATACACATTCATACACATTCATACACATTCTTACACATTCATACACATTCATACACACACAGACACAGTGCCTACACATTCATACACATTCAGACACATTCAGACACATTCAGACACATTCATACACATTCATACACATTCATACACATTCATACACATTCATACACAATCATACACATTCATACACATTCATACACATTCATACACATTCAAAAAACATTCATACACATTCATACACATTCAGACACATTCGGACACATTCAGACACATTCAGACATACACATTCATACACATTCATACACATTCATACACATGCATGCACATTCATACACATTCATACACATCAATACACATTCATACACATTCATACACATTCATACACACTAATACACATTCATACACATACAGACACATTCATACATATTCAGACACATGCACACACATTCAGACATACACATTCATACACATTCAGACATAAACACACATACACATTCATACACATTCATACACATTCATACACATTCAGACACATTCATACACATTCATACACATTCATACACATTCAGACACATTCATACACATTCATACACATTCATACACATTCATACACATTCAGACATACACATTCATACACATTCAGACATACACATTCATACACATTCATACACATTCATACACATTCATACACAATCATACACATTCATACACATTCATACACATTCATACACATTCATACACATTCATACACATTCATACACATTCAGACACATTCAGACACAGTCAGACACATTCAGACATACACATTCATACACATTCAGATATACACATTCCTACGCATTCATACACATTCATACACATGCATACACATTCATACACATTCATACACATTCATACACATTCATACACATTCATACACACTAATACACATTCATACACATACAGACACATTCATACATATTCAGACGCATGCACACACATTCAGACATACACATTCATACACATTCATACACATTCATACACATTCATACACATTCATACACATTCATACACATTCATACACATTCATACACAATGCCTACACATTCATACACATTCATACACATTCATACACATTCGTACACATTCATACACATTCATACACATTCATACACATTCATACACATTCATACACATTCATACACATTCATACACATTCATACACATGCATACACATTCATACACATTCATACACACACAGACACAGTGGCTACACATTCATACACATACAGACACATTCATACACATTCATACACATTCATACACATTCATACACACACAGACACAGTGCCTACATATTCATACACATTCATACACATTCATACACATTCATACACATTCATACACATTCATACACATTCATACACATTCATACACATTCATACACATACATTCATACACATTCATACACATTCATACACATTCATACACACACATACACAGTGCCTACACATTCATACACATTGATATACATTCATACACATTCATACACATTCAAACACACACATTCATACACATTCATACAAACACAGACACAGTGCCTACACATTCAGACACATTCAGGCACATAAATACACATTCATACACATTCCTACACATTCACACACACACAGACATAGTGCCTACACATTTATACACATTCATACACATTCATACACATTCATACACATTCATACACATTCATACACATTCATACACATACAGACATACCCATTCATACACATTCATACACATTCATACACATTCAGACACATTCATACACATTCAAACACATTGATACACATTCATACACATTCAGACATACACATCCATCCTCATTCATACACATTCATACACATACATACGCATTCATACACGTTCATACACATTCATACACATCATACACATTCATACACATTCATACACATTCATACACATTCATACACATTCATACACACACAGACACAGTGCCTACACATTCATACACATTCAGACACATTCAGACACATTCATACACATTCATACACATTCATACACATTCATACACAATCATACACATTCATACACATTCATACACATTCATACACATTCATACACATTCATACACATTCATACACATTCAGACACATTCAGACACATTCAGACACATTCAGACATACACATTCATACACATTCATACACATTCATACACATGCATACACATTCATACACATTCATACACATTCATACACATTCATACACATTCATACACATTCATACACACTAATACACATTCATACACATACAGACACATTCATACATATTCAGACACATGCACACACATTCAGACATACACATTCATTCACATTCATACACATTCATACACAATAATACACATTCATACACATTCATACACATTCATACACATTCATACACATTCATACACATTCATACACATTCATACACATTCATACACATTCATACACATTCATACACATTCAGACACATTCATACACATTCAGACACATTCATACACATTCATACACATTCATACACATTCATACACATTCAGACACATTCAGACATACACATTCATACACATTCATACACATTCGTACACATTCATACACATTCATACACATTCAGACATACGCATTCATACACATTCAGACATACACATTCATACATACACATTCACAGGGGTGTGGTTCTATGAAAAAAGTTGTGGGTGCCCAAACTGAAATGTATCCCCCCCCCCTCCCCCTCCAGCAGCCAACACAAAACATTGGTGCTGGTTTTTCGTAGATAGGGGAAGGTGGGAGAATTTGGATCACTACGATGGCGAAAACTCCAGTGAGTTTGATCATGACCATGATAATAGAGCAAATAACCGGTAATCTCATATTAAATAAATAAATAAATTGAGCCCGAAGTTTCACTGTTAAAAAATTAGTCTGTTCAGGCTTCATCGGCAATGGTAATACCAGATTTTAACATATTTTTTTGGAAAAATATATGGACGTTGAAGTAAATATATGTGCATTGTGCATCGAACAACTTCAAGCATAAAATAAAACGAGGCTTTAATAAGTTTATGTTCAGTTTTTTGACATGGCAAAATTTAGCAAAATGTATTATGTGCTAGGAAAAGTGTGATCATAACGGCTGGCAATATTTCAAACTGATGCTGGACCTACTGCCCAATCATCTGACGATCAGTTAAATCCTGATCTTTAAAAATTATTTTAGTTTTTCATTATTATGCATTTTGAAATATATTCTTGGTTGTGGGTTCCGAAAGACTATTGTGGGAGCCCATCTCAGCTTTGTGGGTGCCAGGGCACCCACAAAGAGATAGGAAACCGCACCCTGCCCATTCAGACATACACATTCATACACATTCAGACATACACATTCAGACACATTCATACACATTCATACACATTCATACACATTCATACACATTCAGACATACACATTCATACACATTCATACACATTCAGACATACACATTCAGACACACACATTCAGACATACACATTCAGACATACACATTCAGACATACACATTCATACACATTCAGACATACACATTCATACACATTCAGACATACACATTCAGACATACACATTCAGACATACACATTCAGACATACACATTCAGACATACACATTCAGACATACACATTCAGACATACACATTGAGACATACTCATTCAGACATACACATTCAGACATACAAATTCAGACACATTCATACACATTCAGACATACACATTCAGGCATACACATTCATACACATTCATACACATTCATACACATTCAGACATACACATTCATACACATTCATACACATTCATACACATTCATGCACATTCATACACATTCATACACATTCATACACATTCATACACATTCATACACATTCATACACATTCAGATATACACATTCATACACATTCAGACATACACATTCATACACATTCATACGCATTCAGACAAACACATTCATACGCATTCAGACATACCCATTCATACACATTCATACGCATTCATACACATGCATACACATTCATACACATTCATACACACACAGACGCAGTGCCTACACATTCATACACATAAAGACACATACATACACATTCATACACATTCATACACATTCATACACACACAGACACAGTGCCTACATATTCATACACATTCATACACATTCATACACATTCATACACATTCATACACATTCAGACACATTCAGACATACACATTCATACACATTCATACACATTCATACACATTCATACAAATTCATACACATTCAGACACATTCATACACATTCAGACACATTCATACACATTCATACACATTCATACACATTCATACACATTCATACACATTCAGACACCTTCATACACATTTATACACATTCATACACATTCAGACATACACATTCATACACATTCAGACATACACATTCATACACATTCATACATACACATTCACAGGGGTGTGGTTTTATGAAAATAGTTGTGGGTGCCCAAACTGAGATTTATTCCCCCCCCCTCCCCCTCCAGCAGCCAACACAAAACATTGGTGCTGGTTATTCGTAGATAGGGGAAGGTGGGATAATTTGGATCACTACGATGGCGAAAACTCCAGTGAGTTTGATCATGACCATGATAATAGAGCAAATAACAGGTAATCTCATAATAAATAAATAAATAAATTGAGCCCGAAGTTTTACTGTTAAAAAATTAGTCTGTTCAGGCTTCATCGGCAATGGTAATACCAGATTTTAACAGATTTTTTTGGAAAAATATATGGACGTTGAAGTAAATATATGTGCATTGTGCATCGAGCAACTTCAAGCATAAAATAAAACGAGGCTTTATCAGACATACACATTCATACACATTCAGACATACACATTCAGACACATTCATACACATTCAGACATACACATTCAGACATACACATTCATACACATTCATACACATTCATACACATTCATACACATTCATACACATTCATACACATTCATACACATTCATACACATTCATACACATTCATACACATTCATACACATTCATACACATTCATACAAACACAGACACAGTGCCTACACATTCAGACACATACAGACACATACATACACATTCATACACATTCCCACACATTCATACACACACAGACATAGTGCCTACACATTCATACACATTTATACACATTCATACACATACAGACATACACATTCATACACATTCATACACATTCAGACACATTCATACACATTCATACACATTCATACACATTCATACACATTCATACACATTTATACATACACATTCATACACATTCATACACATTCATACACATACATACGCATTCATACACATTCATGCACATTCATACACATCATACACATTCATACACATTCATACACATTCATACACATTCATACACACACAGACACAGTGCCTACACATTCATACACATGCAGACACATTCAGACACATTCAGACACCTTCATACACATTCATACACATTCATACACATTCATACACATTCATACACAATCATACACATTCATAAACATTCATACACATTTATACACATTCATACACATTCATACACATTCATACACATTCATACACATTCATACACATTCAGACACATTCAGACACATTCAGACACATTCAGACATACACATTCATACACATTCATACACATTCATACACATGCATACACATTCATACACATTCATACACATTCATACACATTTATACACATTCATACACATTCATACACACTAATACACATTCATGCACATACAGACACATTCATACATATTCAGACACATGCACACACACTCAGACATACACATTCATACACATTGATACACATTCATACACAATCATACACAATCATACACATTCATACACATTCATACACATTCATACACATTCATACACATTCATACACATTCATACAAATTCATACACATTCATACACATTCATACACATTCAGACACATTCATACACATTCATACACATTCATACACATTCATACACATTCATACACATTCATACACATTCAGACACATTCATACACATTCATACACATTCATACACATTCATACACATTCAGACACATTCAGACATACACATTCATACACATTCATACACATTCATACACATTCATACACATTCATACACATTCATACACATTCATACACATTCATACACATTCATACACATTCATACACATTCATACACATTCATACACATTCAGACACATTCATACACATTTATACACATTCATACACATTCAGACATACACATTCATACACATTCAGACATACACATTCATACACATTCATACATACACATTCACAGGGGTGTGGTTTTATGAAAATAGTTGTGGGTGCCCAAACTGAAATTTATTCCCCCCCTCCCCCTCCAGCAGCCAACATAAAACATTGGTGCTGGTTATTCGTAGATAGGGGAAGGTGGGATAATTTGGATCACTACGATGGCGAAAACTCCAGTGAGTTTGATCATGACCATGATAATAGAGCAAATAACAGGTAATCTCATAATAAATAAATAAATAAATTGAGCCCGAAGTTTTACTGTTAAAAAATTTGTCTGTTCAGGCTTCATCGGCAATGGTAATACCAGATTTTAACAGATTTTTTGGGAAAAATATATGGACGTTGAAGTAAATATATGTGCATTGTGCATCGAACAACTTCAAGCATAAAATAAAACGAGGCTTTATCAGACATACACATTCATACACATTCAGACATACACATTCAGACACATTCATACACATTCAGACATACACATTCAGACATACACATTCAGACATACACATTCATACACATTCATACACATTCAGACATACACATTCATACACATTCATACACATTCATACACATTCATACACATTCATACACATTCATACACATTCATACACATTCATACACATTCAGACATACACATTCATACACATTCAGACATACACATTCATACACATTCATACGCATTCAGACATACACATTCATACACATTCAGACATACCCATTCATACACATTCATACGCATTCAGACATACACATTCATACACATTCATACACATTCATACACATTCATACACATGCATACACATTCATACACATTCATACACATTCATACACACACAGACACAGTGCCTACATATGCATACACATTCATACACATTCATACACATTCATACACATTCATACACATTCATACACATACATTCATACACATTCATACACATTCATACACATTCATACACACACAGACACAGTGCCTACACATTCATACACATTCATACACATTCATACACATTCATACACATTCATACACATTCATACACATTCATACACATTCATACACATTCATACACATTCATACACATTCATACACATTCATACAAACACAGACACAGTGCCTACACATTCAGACACATACAGACACATACATACACATTCATACACATTCCTACACATTCATACACGCACAGACACAGTGCCTACACATTCATACACATTCATACACATTCATACACATTCATACACATTCATACACATACAGACATACACATTCATACACATTCAGACACATTCATATACATTCATACACATTCATACACATTCATACACATTCATACACATTCCTACACATTCCTACACATTCAGACACACACAGACACAGTGCCTACCCATTCATACACATTCATACACATTCATACACATTCATACACATTCGTACACATTCAGACATACACATTCATACACATTCATACACATTCATACACATTCATACACATTCATACACATTCATACACATTCATACACATTCATACACATTCATACACATTCATACACATTCATACACACACAGACACAGTGCCTACACATTCATACACATTCAGACACATTCAGACACATTCAGACACATTCATACACATTCATACACATTCATACACATTCATACACATTCATACACAATCATACACATTCATACACATTCATTCACATTCATACACATTCAAAAAACATTCATACACATTCATACACATTCAGACACATTCGGACACATTCAGACACATTCAGACATACACATTCATACACATTCATACACATTCATACACATGCATACACATTCATACACATTCATACACATCAATACACATTCATACACATTCCTTCACATTCATACACACTAATACACATTCATACACATACAGACACATTCATACATATTCAGACACATGCACACACATTCAAACATACACATTCATACACATTCAGACATACACATCCATACACATTCATACACATTCATACACATTCAGACACATTCATACACATTCATACACATTCATACACATTCAGACACATTCATACACATTCATACACATTCATACACATTCAGACATACACATTCATACACATTCAGACATACACATTCATACACATTCATATGCATTCATACACATACATACGCATTCATACACATTCATACACATTCATACACATTCATACACATTCATACACATTCATACACATTCATACACATTCATACACATTCATACACACACAGACACAGTGCCTACACATTCATACACATTCAGACACATTCAGACACATTCAGACACATTCATACACATTCATACACATTCATACACATTCATACACATTCATACACAATCATACACTTTCATACACATTCATACACAATCATACACTTTCATACACATTCATACACATTCAAACACATTCATACACATTCATACACATTCAGATACATTCAGACACATTCAGACACATTCAGACATACACATTCATACACATTCAGATATACACATTCATACATATTCATACACATTCATACACATGCCTACACATTCATACACATTCATACACATTCATACACATTCATACACATTCATACACATTCATACACATTCATACACATTCATACACATTCAGACACATTCATACACATTCATACACATTCATACACATTCATACACATTCATACACATTCATACACATTCATACACATTCATACACATTCAGACACATTCAGACATACACATTCATACACATTCATACACATTCATACACATTCATACACATTCATACACATTCAGACATACGCATTCATACACATTCAGACATACACATTCATACACATTCATACATACACATTCACAGGGGTGTGGTTTTATGAAAATAGTTGTGGGTGCCCAAACTGAAATTTATTCCCCCCCTCCCCCTCCAGCAGCCAACACAAAACATTGGTGCTGGTTTTTCGTAGATAGGGGAAGGTGGGAGAATTTGGATCCCTACGATGGCGAAAACTCCAGTGAGTTTGATCATGACCATGATAATAGAGCAAATAACCGGTAATCTCATTTTAAATAAATAAATAAATTGAGCCCGAAGTTTTACTGTTAAAAAATTAGTCTGTTCAGGCTTCATCGGCAATGGTAATACCAGATTTTAACATATTTTTTTTGGAAAAATATATGGACATTGAAGTAAATATATGTGCATTGTGCATCGAACAACTTCAAGCATAAAATAAAACGAGGCTTTAATAAGTTTATGTTCAGTTTTTTGACATGGCAAAATTTAGCAAAATGTATTATGTGCTAGGAAAAGTGTGATCATAACGGCTGGCAATATTTCAAACTGAGGCTGGACCTACTGCCCAATTAGGGGTGGTTGTCAAAATCAAAGTCAGATTTAGAGGCCCTATAGGGTATATTTCTATGTAAAATTTAATTTTAAGAAACTTTTTTATCTTCAGTTTTTATGTTTGAGTTCGTCTTCTGTTCCTGAGTCGCAGGTTTGTGTGCGCTAATTTGGGATATTTTTACTTGGGCAACCGACACACTTGAAAGCATGACCTAGAGCGGCTGAGGTGCAATGGACAACATATTATATCCTACATCTACCTTCAAAGTGCTGATGCAGAGCCTAAAAATAAGTTTAAACGCCTTCAAAATTACTCAATACGACTCTGGCGTTTGGATATATCTGTTACCAAGTAGAGGCCCTATATACTCGTACATGTATCGTTTGCACTTAATCGAAAATCCGTGTGATATATGTAGAACGCGTGAGCCAGCTTACACCTTCGTGGCTGTTTTCCTGCCCAGTATGACCACATGACGATCCACATGATCACTTATATTTACACGGTCATGACAGGATCAACATCACATGACAAGAAGTCATCAAAAAGACCAGAGTACTACCAGTTTCCGCGTTGGCTTTAAACCTAGCATGACTGCTCTCTCATTGACGTTTGTTATAGGCGAAAGCTCGTTGACGATGGGCGACACGGGCGTCCCACTGACTAGCAACATAAGCTCAAATTCGAAAAACGTTAGACTAGCAACATTAGTATGAGATACTGTATCGGCCTTCTACATAGACTCATACAACAAACTCAAGCGTGACAGCTGCGACCGCCACTATTGCCAAGACGCTGGCTGTGAGCGTCAACTTCGAACGCATGTGTTCCTCATAAGCATGTCATCTCTTAGCCCTTTCAGCGTCAGCACCCCCTTCTTCAGAGGCTTCATCACTCCTACAGCTAGAACGTCTTCATGATGTCCTTCTTACTGGTGAAAACAGGGAGCTGCTCCCGGCTGTGGATCCGAGCTCGGACGAAGCCATCCCGCGACTGTTGGCCTACAACCGTAGCTGCTGCATCAGTGACCTCCTTGACCACTCTCTCAGTTGACTGAATGTGGATACTGAAGCTGGGTGCCTCATATGCCGTGACTGCGAAGCTGCTGATCTGCTCCTTCGGCATCTTACAGGTGAATACTGGCTCGTGGATGTCGCTAGCCTTCCACCTGATAAGCTTCTTGAGTGACGTCGCCTGGAGGTTCAGCCCGGGAGTGATCCTGCGTCTCACGCTGAGGTCGCCAAACTCACTGTTACCCCGAATCCTGAGGATCCAGTCCACGGCGAACCGTCGGTCGGAGGCGTCTGGGCTCGCCAGTAGTGACAGCAGCACGTTCTCCGAGTGAGCGTACCATGCGCCAGTTCTGACGTATGGCGTCACGATTTTGCGCACGACCTTGGGCACACCGCGCAGGAGCTTGAGTTGTGTCAGGATGTGGTACGGCGCATCCACCAGCTTGTTCTTGACTTTGATGTCAAAGAACATGCGGAAGTACACGCGCACGCAGAACCTCACCAGAGTCTCGAGCGTCTTCAGCGTCTTGCCAGTGAGTCTGTGATGCCTCGTCCACATGAAGACCAGGCGCTGCCCCGTTGTGAGCCACCTGGAATGACAGATGGGGCCACACTGCATTTCTACCAACTCCGGTGTCAGCTCTCCCTCTCTGACAGCCTTCACCAGACGATAGCAGGCCCTGGCGTCGTTGGACATGCCGTTCACCACGTTGTCAGGGAGGGAGAACAGTTCTTCGGCCACTGGCATGGGCGTGAAGTTCCAGTTCACCTCCATCTGGTGCACAGACGACAGCAGCTTACCCACTGGGCCAGTGAAGCCATCCTTGGACGAAGTCGGGCCATCAAGTCCTTCGACAAGGTGCCGCAACGGGAGCTCATTTGTGTGGAGCATGCAAACTGCCCAGTGGCACTTGTGACCTAGTATCCTCTCCAAATGCGCATTAGTGCCCCCTTTCCACCCTGTGTTTCCGTTGTAGCTATCCCCTCCTAGTACTGTGCATGATTCGATAGCACCATGCTCCTCCAGGATATCATACAGGCCCTCTGCTACCATCTTGGACGGTTTGTCGGGGTGAATCGCTTTCTCTGGTGTGAAGTGGGCCAGATATTTTCCACTGGGCTCCCACGTCACAGAAATATGCTCTTCCGTCACGATCCTGGGATGCAGCCTGCCAATCTGGTCCTGTACCATCATCATCGTCTTGTCTTTTCTTCCATCGAAGTAAATAGCCTGTATCCCGCCTTTCAGCTGCACCTTCCTCTCATCTTTACTCTGGGCGTCAGTCATAACAGACTGTCTGGCCCTACGAATCTTTCCGCGATCACAGGCGAGGTAGGCCATTTCTGGGGACAGACAGCCAGAAGTAATCAGGTCTTGCAGGAAACCAGTAGCCAGTGCAGCTGCGGCCGTAGGAGACACACCCCACCTTATGCTAGCTTGAGCTGTGTTGGTGACTGACATCATATTCCTCTTGGTACTGGGTGTTTCCGAGTCGAGATACCTGTGTACCAGTGCTGCCAGATTACCCAGTCTCTCGTGTAGTAGCCAGTTCACTAGCCTTGCTGACTTGTCTCCTTTGCTTCCATGCAGAGTGGATCCCTTTTTCTCTTCTTGCCCACTGTCTTCGTCCATCTCAGATAGATTTTACTTGCTGCCCGGCAGCGGAGGCCGCAGCAGCGGTGTATTGGCCCGGCGGCTCCGAAGACGAGACTCCCAGCCGTCACAGCGACACAGATGTCAGGTCAGCACACCCGCCAAACCAGGCCCGGCCATTGGTCGAGCCAACAGACACCCCCGACCTGCCATTGGCCGAGAGGATCGTGCGATGTCCCTAGGCACAAAACGCGCGTGAAGGCGCGTCTGCGGGGTTAGCATCGGAGCGAATATAATTAACCGAAAAATTACGAAAACGGAAAATATTACACAGTAACGTAAGCCAAGAACGCGGACAGCGGCCCTTGTGTAAATTATAAACGACACCGATATTATCTGAAAAATCGTAAACACTCCATCGCCGCTCGTACAAATCGCCGTTAACGCCGCTGCGTATTCGGCCACGTAAATCGGGAGCTCTAGCGGCAGAGCCACTGACACCGGAGTGCAGCCCGGTCTGACGATGCCTATCTGAGATGGCGTCGCGTCGACAAATACCTGTCGCAAGTGTACATTGTTACAAGCGCGCACATAGTCATGCGTCAGCATGACGTCATCGTCGACAAAGTGCAACACTGCCGCGCACGCCTCTCTGTCACCGTCACGCACGGCACTGACAACCTCAAGCGGCAGCTTGAGGCACGGACGCACAAAATTAACAAAGCCAGCCAGTCGCTGGCGCTTCAGCAGCGGCCAGGATGGGGAGCAGGCAGACACGGCGGCGCGGAGAGCCGGCAAAACACCCGCCTTAACCCGGGCTGTGCCCGCCATCAAGTCTAAATCTACGCCGAGAAATATCAGATTCGATGTTGGAGTGAGCACAGATTTTCCAAAGTTTAAACAAAATCCAGCACTAGACAGAAAATCACTAACACCTATCAAATCGCGGGGACAGCGCGCCAAAAACAAAAAATCATCCAAGTACACCATACCGTTAACACCCGGAAAACGCGCCTCGACTATTTTAACAGTGACACAAGCCAAGTGCTGCATTTCTGACGGTGCAATCGAAATGCCCATAGGCAGACGAGCGAACATATATTCATTTCCCTCATAAGACACCCCGAAATTCGCGCGCGTGCTCGCAGCCAGCGGAATGTGAAAAAAACCATCACGCAGATCTATTTTTAATGCAAAGTTAAAACCATCGGCGGCAGCCTCCAAGGCCCGCTCGATGGTCGGTAAGACACACGGCCGGTGTGGCAAAAAGGGCGTAAGCGAAGACATGTCGTAAACTAGGCGCGCCACCGACTTGTTCTTAGGTACCGGGAAAAGACGGTAACATCGCCGCGGGCGGCCCGGCACCAGTACGCCGGCCGCCACACAGTCGGCCACCGCGGCCGTCATCAGCGCCGAGCGCCGAGTCACCTGCCACACGCGAGGCGCTGTCGCGGGCACGCGCACTTTCAACCCCTTAGCCAGTACACACTGCACTCGTGGGTGACCGGCAAAAAGGGCCGCATTAACCCGGCCGGCCACCGGCGGCCGCACCCGTGCGCCAGCCTCCAGAGGCAGGCGCTGGGCGCCGATAAAGTCTAAAGGCGACTCGACCGTCGTCGGCACGCCCGCGCCACCCGCCTCACCGAGAGACGGCGGCGGCAGCGATGGAGGCGGCTCCGTCAGCATAAAGACTATTTCCTCAGCCACTGAGCGAGAGTCAGCCGCCTCCAGAGGTCGCCGCCAGGAAGCCGTGTCTGGTTCCGCCAGCACATCACAGATGGCGCGCCGATCGTTCAGCGGTGCCAGCCCGCCAGACTGAGGCCGGCAGCCTGGCTCCGCAGAGAAGAAGTCTCTCTCACTGGTGACACGTCTCACAGAGTCGTCAGGAGACTCCGCGGCTGGCCGGGGGCCGGAGGAAACAGAGGCCGTTGCCCCCACCGCCAGTCGCAGCGCCACCGCGACCCGCAAGCCGCGGCGGGACCGAGCGCGGGCGGCCCCCGTCCGCCGCCCCGCGCCCGGGCTGTCCCTTCATTGCCTCGGACGAGGGACGCAGCCCCTGCCGGCGCCAGCAGACGTCACCGGTCTACGGAGGCCCGATGGACGGCACGGTCTGCCGCGCCCACCAGCCGCCACAGCGGCGACCGCCGGCGGCGCAGGAGGCGGCGATCCAGCAGCCGGATGAAGTCGTATACCAAGCCGGTCCATGTCGGTCATCCGAATGTCCGCCAGCGCGGCGCCCCAGCCGTGATGCGCCACTATTAGCATAAGGCGGACCCGTCCCCAGTACCAGACGTGGTCCGCCGGGGGCGGGCCCGCCCCCTCGCCGATGATTAGAAGCGCCCGAACTTCCTCTCTCTCCCGCACGCCCATGTCGGGCATACGGGAGCGCAGCTCCGCCAGCCACAGCTGCCGCTGCGCCCGGCCCGGCTCGGCCGGTGCTGGACTGTCCGGCTCGCACCGCTCCGGCGACGGCTGGACGTCACTGCCATCCAGAGAGGCAGCATCTCCTCCGGAGCCGATCCCCGACGCACGCAGCTTCTTCATAACCGCGTCGACGATGGAGTCCACGTGCTTGAGCTCCGGCGGGGCTCGCACGGCGCCAGAACGAAGCCGCAGAGTCGGTGAAGGCGTGGCCATCTCGCCGCCGGTAATCTGGTCACAGAGTCCGACAGCACCAGCCCACGTCGTCACCGCACAATCACGTCTTTTTACTTTACTTGCTGCCCGGCAGCGGAGGCCGCAGCAGCGGTGTATTGGCCCGGCGGCTCCGGAGACGAGACTGTCTTCCTCTTGCTGCAGCCTGATACTCTCCGCTTGCTTCTTGCTGATTCTCTTCTGCAGAGCCGCCGTCTCAGTTTCTCTCCTTTTTCCCGCTTTGAGCTGTCGTTCAGTTTCTCTTACATCATTACGCCCAATTTGCATGACCGACTTCTCTCCTACCTTGTTTCTCTGTGCATGAAGCCAGCGTAGTTCCATGAGTGGCACTTTACACTCCCGCTGGCAGTCACAGTAGATGTGGGCCTTGACTTTGCATTCAGCGGGCTTGGCGCATCCAGATTCCGAATCCTCGCACATATAAATAGTGTGTAGGCAGACTGTAATGTCAATTACTCTGTCTAACTCATTGGCCAGGTTTTCTTGTACTCGCTTGCTCGCCTCGCCCCACGCCACTTTACTCGCCCTTTCCCACAGCTTTTCCAGCCTGTTCACGAGACTGTCTCCTTTAATTGTTACGGGAGGCTTAAACATGGCGTTGGACTTCTTCCACTGGTCGAGAACGAGGAGTGAAAGCTCTCTGGCAATCCACCTCTTGCTGATTTTCCGTTTTTCGATATCATCTTCACGCGTAGCTTTCTCCTGTATCAGTATTCCTCTTCTTAGCACGTCTCTGTTAGTAGGCACTTCGGATGGCAGAAACTCTTTACCCGAGCCAACAAAAGCTGCCAGCTTACTGCCAGAAGTTTTTCTAGTTTTAGGCATACACGACATGGGGTCCGATCCTTCTGAACGAGCCGCCATTTCTGAAAACAAAGCAAATGTTGGGTTAGTAATTGTGTAATAAATAAAATAAATGTACAAAAAAAGAAAAAAAACAAAGGTCAGGAAAAGTGGAAGGATTTGAGGCATAAGGGCAATTTTATACTGACAATGCACTGTCTGGTGCAACAGTACTGACGTGCCCCAAAATTACGGCGAAAAGTAACGTGGGTTACAGTTTTTAGCGCATGCCAGTATGGGCCGCGACAGATGGATTTTTTTTTGCCCAGAATGCAGATTGCAGGGGACAACAGGTATGGATCCAGGGCAGTGGTGGCAGAGGCAGCCCCCTTCCCACACGACAATAATTGGCGATCCGCGCCGGAGCTGCACAGGCTCCTGGCTGGCCAAAGTTCCGACAGTGTCCAGTTGGAAACAGTTGCACTCACGATGCATAAGGATTTCCAAAACCTAATACGGCTCGCCGAAGCCCAAAATATCCTACGTTGGTGCCGATATCACCCGGTAAAATGGCGCCCCTAGGATAAGCTGCCCGACCCTGAAGGAAATCCTGGATCAGCCACTGAGGTGCTAAATATCCACCATGTTATTATCGTTAGGTAACTTAGCAAAACAACAGCAAAACTACACAATTCCCAAGGCTCCATCTCCTTCGATTCACCCAGCATTAGACTGGTAACGACAGAAAACTTCGCCTTCCCGCGCGACCAAGCCCACGCCGCGGCGTAACTAGGCACAATCAAGGCGCGGCTAATTGCGCGCGGGAAGTTGGCAGCACAACAGCAGTAATTGAGCACCAAATACCTTTGTCTCATGAAGGAATGTAAAATGTAGAGCATGTCTGAGCAGCGTTCGAAGGAATGGGCCTCAAATAGGCATTTTAAAATGTTAACAGTGTCGTCTATCTACTTCATGACTGTCAGCGGTCAGGAAAATGCTCGATTATCACTGGTCATCAGACATGCCTTCATAAAAATGACATCCAGCAACAGAAGAAGTCATCCAATCCAAAAATGGAAGATGAAAATGTTTCTTAAAATTAAATTTTACATAGAAACATGCCCTATAGGAAACGGACAAATAATATTTATGTTTTTCCTCCTGCTGACGACCACCCCTACTGCCCAATCATCTGACGATCAGTTAAATCCTGATCTTTAAAAATTATTTTATTTTTTCATTATTATGCATTTTGAAATATATTCTTGGTTGTGGGTTCCGAAAGACTATTGTGGGAGCCCATCTCAGCTTTGTGGGTGCCAGGGCACCCACAAAGAGATAGGAAACCGCACCCCTGCCCATTCAGACATACACATTCATACACATTCAGAAATACACATTCAGACACATTCATACACATTCATACACATTCATACACATTCATGCACATTCAGACATACACATTCATACACATTCATACACATTCAGACATACACATTCAGACATACACATTCAGACATACACATTCAGACATACACATTCAGACATACACATTCATACGCATTCAGACATACACATTCATACACATTCAGACATACACATTCAGACATACACATTCAGACATACACATTCAGACATACACATTCAGACATACACATTCAGACATACACATTCAGACATACACATTCAGACAAACACATTCAGACATACACATTCAGACATACACATTCAGACACATTCATACACATTCAGACATACACATTCAGGCATACACATTCATACACATTCATACACATTCATACACATTCAGACATACACATTCATACACATTCATACACATTCATACACATTCATACACATTCATACACATTCATACACATTCATACACATTCAGATATACACATTCATACACATTCAGACATACACATTCATACACATTCATACGCATTCAGACAAACACATTCATACGCATTCAGACATACCCATTCATACATATTCATACGCATTCATACACATGCATACACATTCATACACATTCATACACACACAGACACAGTGCCTACACATTCATACACATAAAGACACATACATACACATTCATACACATTCATACACATTCATACACACACAGA
Organism: Chirona hameri; assembly: GCA_036785665.1. Lineage (NCBI taxonomy): Eukaryota > Metazoa > Arthropoda > Thecostraca > Balanomorpha > Balanidae > Chirona > Chirona hameri. The sequence goes on along the minus strand of JAXIVJ010004745.1, from coordinate 21,747 downwards.
CACAGTGCCTACATATTCATACACATTCATACACATTCATACACATTCATACACATTTATACATATTCATACACATACATTCATACACATTCATACACATTCATACACATTCATACACACACAGACACAGTGCCTACACATTCATACACATTCATACCCATCCATACACATTCATACACATTCATACACATTCATACACATTCATACAAGCACAGACACAGTGCCTACACATTCAGACACATACAGACACATACATACACATTCCTACACATACAGACACATACATACACATTCCTACACATTCCTACACATTCATACACACACAGACACAGTGCCTACACATTGATACACATTCATACACATTCATACACATTCATACACATTCATACACATTCATACACATACAGACATACACATTCATACACATTCATACACATTCATACACATTCAGACACATTCATACACATTCATACACATTCATACACATTCATACACAATCATACACATTCATACACATTCATACACATTCATACACATTCAGACACACACAGACACTGTGCCTACCCATTCATACACATTCATACACAATCATACACATTCAGACATACACATTCATACACATTCATACACATTCATACACATACATACGCATTCATACACATTCATACACATTCATACACATTCATACACATTCATACACATTCATACACACTCATACACATTCATACACACACAGACACAGTGCCTACACATTCATACACATTCAGACACATTCAGACACATTCAGACACATTCAGACACATTCAGACACATTCAGACACATTCAGACACATTCATACACATTCATACACATTCATACACATTCATATACAATCATACACATTCATACACATTCATACACATTCATACACATTCATACACATTCATACACATTCATACACATTCATACACATTCAGACACATTCAGACACATTCAGACATACACATTCATAGACATTCATACACATTCATACACATGCATACACATTCATACACATTCATACACATTCATACACATTCATACACATGCATACACATTCATACACACTAATACACATTCATACACATACAGACACATTCATACATATTCAGACACATGCACACACATTCAGACATACACATTCATACACATTCAGACATATACATCCATACACATTCATACACATTAATACACATTCAGACACATTCATACACATTCAGACATACACATTCATACACATTCAGACACATTCATACACATTCATACACATTCATACACATTCAGACATACACATTTATACACATTCAGACATACACATTCATACACATTCATACATACACATTCACAGGGGTGTGGTTTTATGAAAATAGTTGTGGGTGCCCAAACTGAAATTTATTCCCCCCCCTCCCCCTCCAGCAGCCAACACAAAACATTGGTGCTGGTTTTTCGTAGATAGGGGAAGGTGGGAGAATTTGGATCACTACGATGGCGAAAACTCCAGTGAGTTTGATCATGACCATGATAATGGAGCAAATAACCGGTAATCTCATAATAAATAAATAAATAAATTGAGCCCGAAGTTTTACTGTTAAAAAATTAGTCTGTTCAGGCTTCATCGGCAATGGTAATACCAGATTTTAACAGATTTATTTGGAAAAATATATGGACGTTGAAGTAAATATATGTGCATTGTGCATCGAACAACTTCAAGCATAAAATAAAACGAGGCTTTAATAAGTTTATGTTCAGTTTTTTGACATGGCAAAATTTAGCAAAATGTATTATGTGCTAGGAAAGTGTGATCATAACGGCTGGCAATATTTCAAACTGATGCTGGACCTACTGCCCAATCATCTGACGATCAGTTAAATCCTGATCTTTAAACATTATTTTAGTTTTTCATTATTATGCATTTTGAAATATGTTCTTGGTTGTGGGTTCCGAAAGACTATTGTGGGAGCCCATCTCAGCTTTGTGGGTGCCAGGGCACCCACAAAGAGATAGGAAACCGCACCCCTGCCCATTCAGACATACACATTCATACACATTCAGACATACACATTCAGACACATTCATACACATTCATACACATTCATACACATTCATACACATTCATACACATTCATACACATTCATACACATGCATACACATTCATACACATTCATACACATTCATACACATTCATACACATTCAGACATACACATTCATACACATTCAGACATACACATTCATACACATTCAGACATACACATTCAGACACATTCATACACATTCAGACATACACATTCAGACATACGCATTCAGACACATTCATACACATTCATACACATTCATACACATTCATACACATTCATACACATTTATACACATTCATACACATTCATACACATTCATACACATTCATACACATTCATACATACACATTCATACACATTCAGACATACACATTCATACACATTCATACACATTCAGACATACACATTCATACACATTCAGACATACACATTCATACACATTCATACGCATTCAGACATACACATTCATACATATTCAGACATACACATTCATACACATTCATACGCATTCAGACATACACATTCATACACATTCATACGCATTCAGACATACACATTCATACACATTCATACACATTCATACACGTTCAGACATACACATTCATACACATTCAGACATACACATTCATACACATTCATACGCATTCCGACATACACATTCATACACATTCATACACATTCATACACATTCATACATATTCAGACATACACATTCATACACATTCAGACATACACATTCATACACATTCAGAAATACACATTCATACACATTCATACACATTCATACACATTCATACACATTCATACACATTCAGACATACACATTCATACACATTCAGACATACACATTCATACACATTCATACACATTCAGACATACACATTCATACACATTCATACACATTCCTACACATTCATACATATTCAGACATACACATTCATACACATTCAGACATACACATTCATACACATTCAGACATACACATTCATACACATTCATACACATTCATACACATTCATACACATTCATACACATTCATACACATTTAGACATACACATTCATACACATTCAGACATACACATTCATACACATTCAGACATACACATTCATACATATTCATACACATTCATACACATTCAGACATACACATTCATACACATTCAGACATACACATTCAGACATACACATTCATACACATTCATACACATTCATACACATTCATACACATTCATACACATTCATACATATTCAGACATACACATTTATTTACATTCATACACATTCAGACATGCACATTCATACACATTCATACACATTCATACGCATTCAGACATACACATTCATACACATTCATACACATTCATACACATTCATACATATTCAGACATACACATTCATACACATTCAGACATACACATTCATACTCATTCAGACATACACATTCATACACATTGAGACATACACATTCATACACATTCAGACATACACATTCAGACATACACATTCATACACATTCATACACATTCATACACATTCATACACATTCATACACATTCATACACATTCAGACATACACATTCATACACATTCAGACATACACATTCATACACATTCATACACATTCATACACATTCATACACATTCATACACATTCATACATATTCAGACATACACATGCATACACATACAGACATACACATTCATGCACATTCAGACATACACATTCATACACATTCATACACATTCATACACATTCAGACATACACATTCATACACATTCATACACATTCATACACATTCAGACATACACATTCATACACATTCAGACATACACATTCATACATACACATTCATACACATTCATACACATTCATACACATTCATACACATTCATACACATTCATACACTTTCATACATATTCAGACATACACATTCATACACATTCATACACATTCAGACACATTCAGACATACCCAGACACAGTGCATACACATTATTCCTTATGCCATTTGATAGGATGGTTTTTGTACGGGAAGCGCAACTGTGAGCGTTCGTATGTATATACCTGACTGCGGAAGTTCGTATGTATATACCTGACTGCGGAAGTTCGTATGTATATACCTGACTGCGGAAGTTCGTATGTATATACCTGACTGTGAGCGTTCGTATGTATATACCTGACTGTGAGCGTTCGTATGTATATACCTGACTGTGAGCGTTCGTATGTATATACCTGACTGTGAGCGTTCGTATGTATATACCTGACTGCGGAAGTTCGTATGTATATACCTGACTGCGGAAGTTCGTATGTATATACCTGACTGCGGAAGTTCGTATGTATATACCTGACTGCGGAAGTTCGTATGTATACACCTGACTGCGGAAGTTCGTATGTATATACCTGACTGCGGAAGTTCGTATGTATATACCTGACTGTGAGCGTTCGTATGTATATACCTGACTGCGGAAGTTCGTATGTATATACCTGACTGCGGAAGTTCGTATGTATATACCTGACTGCGGAAGTTCGTATGTATATACCTGACTGCGGAAGTTCGTATGTATATACCTGACTGCGGAAGTTCGTATGTATATACCTGACTGCGGAAGTTCGTATGTATATACCTGACTGTGAGCGTTCGTATGTATATACCTGACTGCGGAAGTTCGTATGTATATACCTGACTGCGGAAGTTCGTATGTATATACCTGACTGCGGAAGTTCGTATGTATATACCTGACTGCGGAAGTTCGTATGTATATACCTGACTGCGGAAGTTCGTATGTATATACCTGACTGCGGAAGTTCGTATGTATATACCTGACTGCGGAAGTTCGTATGTATATACCTGACTGCGGAAGTTCGTATGTATATACCTGACTGCGGAAGTTCGTATGTATATACCTGACTGCGGAAGTTCGTATGTATATACCTGACTGCGGAAGTTCGTATGTATATACCTGACTGCGGAAGTTCGTATGTATATACCTGACTGCGGAAGTTCGTTTGTATATACCTGACTGCGGAAGTTCGTATGTATATACCTGACTGCGGAAGTTCGTATGTATATACCTGACTGCGGAAGTTCGTATGTATATACCTGACTGCGGAAGTTCGTATGTATATACCTGACTGTGAGCGTTCGTATGTATATACCTGACTGCGGAAGTTCGTATGTATATACCTGACTGCGGAAGTTCGTATGTATATACCTGACTGCGGAAGTTCGTATGTATATACCTGACTGCGGAAGTTCGTATGTATATACCTGACTGCGGAAGTTCGTATGTATATACCTGACTGCGGAAGTTCGTATGTATATACCTGACTGCGGAATACAGCAGGCGTGAAACAGGAGATATCTGTCAAACCTCTCATAGGCAACTCATTGACACATTCAAAGGCAACCTTTTCCTCCCCGCCTTCCCGCCACAAGCATGTCTGAGTTCTGGACTGTTTCTGGACTGTTTCTGGACTATTTTCTCTCCGCTACTACCGGAGTCAGATTTTCTGGGCTCATCTCCGCAGACAGAGTAAGAGAGACGGCGTTCACCGGCCTCGTAGGCGATACTGGAGGTGATAATGCGCCATGAGGGGCCACCTGTGGTGTCAGTGATGGGTCGTGTCTTCTCCTCTCCCCTCTCTGCCTCCCACACACTCTCACTCCCTCTCAATCACCGGGGCTGTCTCTATGACAGCTGTCGTCAGATAAGTGGACATCATGGAGGACGAATTGGACACGGTTTCGCTCTGTAATCCGCGCACGGCCGCGAAAGGCCGGGGGGCGGGGGGAGTTATTTTAGTCCCCCCTAAGATCTCGAAAACCAAGAAAGGTAGCGCCAACCCGAAAACGGAATTAGATAGCTCGAGACAAGCTCTATCGAAAGTATAGGTCTTTTGTTATGTCAGGTCAATATCAGGAGTCATGACCCTTGACCAGGAGTCATCAAGGGTCAGATTTGCCAGTTTTAGGACTTCGCTCCAGAACCCCCCAGATCTAACATGAACTATGATAGCTAGGAACAAACCGGAAAAAGCAATGGAAATCTCTTGCAAAATGAAATCGCTAATATGGCTTCCAATTTGATCTCAGGTCAAAAGTTTAGAATCCAGAGGTCATCAAAGGTTAAAGTCTATTTTTTGGCAAAGCCGTTTTTCGAAATAAAATTTTGAGCCACGACCCTTAGAAAATCGTCAAGAAAAGTTAAGAGAGTAAGCAAAGTAGCTAAGCTCTGCTTGCTTTTTAGTCGGCAGGCTGTTATCGCGAGGCAGGCAGGCTTCAGCTGCCTTTCATTTTGGGCTGAAACACAGTCTTCGCGCAGCTGCACGAAGTGGATGCCGGTGCCTATTCAAATACATTAAATGCAGGTCGCAACAACTGCACGATGCGCGACGTTGCGGGAAGAAAAATCGACTGCAGAAATTTACCCATGTATTTGAATAGGCGCCCGCAGGCACCTGCATGCGTTTTCCGCAGGTGCGTAAAGACTGTGTTTCATCTTTAAACATGCTCTTTGATGTGCTTATAGAACAACATGTTGCTCCACCTGAAGCCGATTTCCATAAAGCAAATCTAACATGTAAAGCAAATCTAACATAAAGCAAATCTAACATAAAGCAAATATAACATGTTTAATGGATGTACAATAGCTTTTGTTTTATACGATATTAAGCCGCCACCGACCGACTAGCCAACAGCAGAACTGCCCGGGGCGATTCTGCGCACCCCGCCGCCACCAACACCGACACCTCCGCCGCCGCCGCCGCAACAGCCGGCCAGGTTCAGTTGTGACCGGAGCTGGGGCAGACACGGCCGGGCTCCACAGCCCAGCTCTGCGGTGGAGAGGCGACGGACGCTCTTGGTGCAGCGCTCGGGGGCCGTCGGAGGAGCCTTCGCGTCCAGCCCAGAGATCACACGGGAGATGAGATGGGAGTGAGCGGAAAGCCGTCAGAAACCAGTTCGATTTGTGCGAGAGACGAGGGATTCACTCGAGCTAAAGCCGATTTGCGTGACGATGGGAGCTCGCATCGTTTTTAGAGTGTGTTGAGTGGTCGGGTGTAAAGGAACGCAGTGCGCCGGCGGCGGCAGCACGGCCAGAAGTGAAGGAAGCTGGGAGACATCGCTGCTGTCAGCAGAGGGCAGTGCTCGGCAGGGGTCACGGAGAAATTCTGGCGGCGATTGTTCAGCTAGGCTGAACACGGGATCGCTTAGGTCGAATAAGGTCAGAGCTCTGAAGTGGTAGAAATAGCAGGGAAGACGGATTGCATTTCAGGTTAGTGATGTTCCACCGTTCTGTTGGTGCTTATGTTTCATTCGTAATATGTCTTTTTTCGTGAAGGGATTAGTGAAGGGATAGATTCTACATCACTGGCGATGCGTTCAGACGCGACCATTGTCTTATATTTATTTATATACAAGGTAACATTATCATCTCATATCAACGGTAAATTAAACCTCTACAATCAGATCCTTTCTTCAATATTTGCTGGTTTCGAAGAATTTAGCAGTTGTTTTCACTCCGCAATATAAAGAAAGACACTGGTCGGGAAAACGTGTCAGACGTAAATGGTGCAATTAATCGTTTGAATTTGCAGCTAAATTTAATTTATGTACTTGTACAGTTGTCAAATTCTCTCATATTACCTTCTCGTTTGTTTCAACCTCCCGACTTCAAAACAAACAACACAGTTAGTTTACAACTCACATTAAATGTTGAATTAAGATGCTCTGGGATAAAAACACAGTTTCAATGATACGAAATAGTGGAGGTTAATGCGACAAATTAAACAACAGTTTCTAGTTTCCTTCTAGTGCGACAAAGTTTATAAGTTAGATAGCTCGGCTTTAAAATTGCGCATTAAAAAGCAACCAATAATACCTTGATATTGATTTGAAGAAACGGCGTAGCCAGGATTTGGCCACGGGGTTCCGACTTGATTTTAGGGGGCCCTTGGCGCTGAAAAGGAGCCCAAGCGAAGATAAAGGGCCCAGGGGTTCCGCCACGCCTTCTTTAATTGGGGCGGGGGACGGGATCGAGAGAAGCCGATTGGTCGTCGTCATCGAAAAGTTGTTGACACGGGGGGGGGGGGGGGGGGGGGGGCGTCAGTGTTGAGCGGGGGGAGAGGGTAGAGCGTGACTGAAACCGAACATTTGTTGAGCTGTTGAGCGGGGGGCTGTCAGCGAAAAGCTGTTGAGCGGGTTTTCAGGGAATATTGGGGGGATAATCCCCCTGGCTCAAGAATGGGGGACACGTCCCACCGTGGTGGAGCCCCTGGAAGGGCCCTACAAAAGAAACAACTTTTATAGACCGTTGCTTAGTGCACTAGGTATTTAAAACATTTATCAATTAGCGCATTTGTTTTCAATATTTTTTTTTGCAAACACATCGTGGCTCAGTGAAACAGCCTTTGTCCCGGCCGGATTTTGCCAGCACCGAGCAGGTTCGTGTCAATACTATCACGACGGTTAGTGCCATGATTTGCCGGAACGAATGATACCTATCTTTCCAGCACCGAAACCCAACATTGCTAGAAGATCTCTTACCAAGCATGTACATTATCGTGTTTGAGGGTGGAATGTTCATGGATCGATAATGGCCTTTAGCAGTTTTTCCTCGACTGGCTTTTACCTAGGATATCTTCATAGGAACCAGCAACAAATATGACGCTAGTGGCGCCTTTGAACGTGCATTGATGCTTCATATGTGTTTGCGGTCGACGACGCACACTGGTTTTCTAATGCCAGAGGTTATGTATGACGAAGTATGCCAAGACATGTGACTGATGAATGGGGATCACCGCCGGGCCGGCCGGTGCTCCCCGCACGTGGGTAGACAACAAACATTGGACAAACAGCACTACTGGCAGATTTATTGTCGACATCTGAGGCGTGATGACGTGCTAATTTGGTGTTAGCAATAGCATCCTGTCGATCTGTCCTGGAACGCCGCGCATGATGAAGCCATACGTAATTGTCACCCGAAGAGGGCACTCGTCAGGCCTGAAAACGTTCTATGAGGGTTAGAGAAGGCTCTTGTGAGGCCTAATAGGGTCATATGCCGGTATAGTAGGCTGTTGCAAGACTTGAGGAGGACCATCGGTAGGTCTGTCGCTCTGATAGGTTCCTCGGTCGGCATGAGAGGACTTTTAGGCTGGTAAGACAGGGCTCTCTGGCCTCAGCTCCTTTGGAGCACTATGGGTGGACCTGAGAGGACTCTCTGTCGGTCTGAGCGGAGCTTATAAGATTTTGAGATAGGGCCGTAGACTTGTCTAAGAAGGTCCTATCCCGATCTGAGAGGAACCTGGGTCGGTCTGAGAAGGCTCTATATTGGCCTGTTAAGGTCCTAAGTCGGCAAGATAAAGCCCTCCACCATACTTGCGAGGGCCATCAGTAAACCTGAGAGGACCCTCGGCTGGTCTGTAAGGGCCTTTGCTTAAAGGGCCCTCGGTCGGCTTGCGAGGACCCCTGATCGGTGTGACAGGGCGCTCTGCTGGTCTGAAAGGATATTTACAGACCTAAAAGGGCCCTATGGCTTATGCCGGTCTGGAAGGGGTTTTAGCGGGTCTGTTTGAAAGGGCCCACGCTCGGTCTAAGGGATTGTACACAGCAGGATATGAAAAGGGAAAGTCTAGGGTACCCACTCTGGCCTCCAGGGGGCATACTCAGACCTCAAGATGGCCCACTCTGGCCTCCAAGGGGCATACTCGGACCTCAAGATGGCCCACTCTGGCCTCCAGGGGGCATACTCAGACCTCAAGATGGCCCACTCTGGCCTCCAGGGGGCATACTCGGACCTCAAGATGGGCCACACTCTGGCCTGCAGGGGGCATACTCGGCCCTCAATATGGCCCACTCTGGCCTCCAGGGGGCATACTCAGACCTTCACATGGCCCACTCTGACCTCTTGAGGGCCCTTTCTGACCTGGAGCCCAGGCGGGCCCTTCGGACACACCTGGGCTCCAAATGACTTCGGGAGGGGCAAACAATATATTCCCTCCTCATAGGCCTTTGAGGGGGCCATTATCCGGATCTCCCCCCTTTCAACTGCTTCTGTGGGGCATGAGAGGGCTCTTACCAGGGCTTCCGGGCCCTTCATAGGTCTGAGAGGGTCATTGTAATTTTTGAGTGTGCCCTTGCTGGGCCAAAAAGGGACCTACGCCGGTCTTAGAGGGCCTAGGCCAGGCTCTCGAGCAGAGGCCCTATGCCGGCCCGAGGAGGCCTTTGGCCTGGTGTTCAGAAAATACTGATAGTTTGTGTAGACTCTTGGAGATCCCATACGAATATGAGAAGGCCCTCCTGGGTCCGAATGTCCCTTGATTGCTCTAAAAGGGCACTACGACGATCTAAGAAGGCCCTTTCCAGCCTTGGAATGGCACTATGCCCTCTTTAAAAGACCTCTTGCAAGCCTAAGGGGCCTTAGGCTGGTCTGAGAGGGCCCTAGGCAAGTCTGAGAAGGCCCTTGGGCCTACACTGGTCTAATAAGGCCCTACGCCGGTATGAGAGTGTCCTTGCCAGTCCTTGCCTGATAGGCCCCTGTGGTGGTTTGAGAGGGCCCTTGCAAACCCTTAAGGGGCATTAAGGCCGCTTAAGAAATTTATTTGACATCAGCTGAACACTCCACAACAAGCGTGGCTATTACGTGTCATTGTCATGAAGTTAGAACAGATGGATTAAGTCAAGGTACTTACATACAAGCACACGCACACCGCACACATACTGATATTTACAAGTGTCACATATTCCGCGTACTGACTCGCTGGTCACGCATTACGTACATGCGTCTTTGCGGCTCGTTTAAATGCTGCTGGCGTCAATCGCATCGCGTCGCCGGGCATAGCATTGAGCACAGATGTTGCCTGACATAAAAACGATCGCTTGCCTGCCGCCGTTCTCATCGGGGGCGGCCGCAGCAGCCGGTCCTGCCGGGTGGTACGATCACCCGCTCGTAAGTCAGCGTACGTCACAAACTGAGTAGCGAGTTCCGTGGGCTCGCCAAGTACACACATCTTGTGGGCAAGAATGGCCACCTGAAGATGGTACATCTCATGAGCTGTGAGCATGAGATGACAAGAAAGCCCTTGCCAAGCCCTGGAGAGACCCTACGCCGCGCCGGTCTGAGAGGGACCCTGTCAGGCTTGAAAGGGCTTTGAAAGGGCACCCACTTTACGGGACCATTACCAAGCCTGTGGGTTGTTATGCTGGTCTGAGAGGGTCCTTGTTGGATCTGAGAGGGATCTAGGCAAGTGTAAGAAGACCATTTAGGCCCTTGAGGGTCCTGCACTAATCTGAGAGGCCCCTTGCTGGAAGGACCCTACGCCGATCTGAGAGGGCCTTTGCCAGTCCTGAGAGGGCCCTGGGATAGTTTCAAAGGGCCGATACTAGGCTTGAGAGGGCCCTAAGCTCGATTAAGAGGGCCCTGCGCTTGATTAAGATGGCCCTGCGCTCGATTAAGAGGACCCTTACTAAGCCTTGGAGGAGCCTTGCACTGGCCTGAGAGGGCCCTTATGGGAGGGCTTTAGAGGGCCTTATCAGTCCTGAGAGGGACCTGAGCGGGTGAGAGAGGGCCCTGGGTCGGTCTGACAGGTCCCTTTTCAGGCATGAGAGTGTTCTAGTCTGGGTTGAGAAGGCTCTTGGTTGATCTGAGAAAGCTTTTGCAAGTTCTGAAGACCTCGGGCAGTTCACGAACGGAGACGGTTGGCGAGCGGCCCAAGGGGGTCTCTAGGGACCATAGGGACCCTATTCGCTACAACCCTCGACGGCAAGTGAGTCACATCCTGCCTAAGAGGATCCAAGGCTGAAACATTATGTCCTGTATAAAGCTGCCATCGCTATGGGAAGATTCCTAACCTCAGTTGGCCTGAGAGTCCCCCGTCCTTTCCGTCCGTATTGAAGGTAGTAAAACTATGGGAGCCCCCAGTTTTGAAGGACAGTCGCTCCCCTGGCGTCGGGTAGTAAAACTATGGGAGCCCCCAGTTTTGAAGGACAGTCGCTCCCCTGGCGTCGGGTAGTAAAACTCTGGGAGCCCCCAGTTTTGAAGGACAGTCGCTCCCCTGGTGTCGGGTAGTAAAACTATGGGAGCCCCCAGTTTTGAAGGACAGTCGCTCCCCTGGCGTCGGGTAGTAAAACTATGGGAGCCCCCAGTTTTGAAGGACAGTCGCTCCCCTGGCGTCGGGTAGTAAAACTATGGGAGCCCCCAGTTTTGAAGGACAGTCGCTCCCCTGGCGTCGGGTAGTAAAACTATGGGAGCGCCCAGTTTTGAAGGACAGTCGCTCCCCTGGCGTCGGGTAGTAAAACTATGGGAGCCCCCAGTTTTGAAGGACAGTCGCTCCCCTGGCGTTGGGTAGTAAAACTATGGGAGCCCCCAGTTTTGAAGGACAGTCGCTCCCCTGGCGTCGGGTAGTAAAACTATGGGAGCCCCCAGTTTTGAAGGACAGTCGCTCCCCTGGCGTCGGGTAGTAAAACTATGGGAGCGCCCAGTTTTGAAGGACAGTCGCTCCCCTGGCGTCGGGTAGTAAAACTATGGGAGCCCCCAGTTTTGAAGGACAGTCGCTCCCCTGGCGTCGGGTAGTAAAACTATGGGAGCCCCCAGTTTTGAAGGACAGTCGCTCCCCTGGCGTCGGGTAGTAAAACTATGGGAGCGCCCAGTTTTGAAGGACAGTCGCTCCCCTGGCGTCGGGTAGTAAAACTATGGGAGCCCCCAGTTTTGAAGGACAGTCGCTCCCCTGGCGTCGGGTAGTAAAACTATGGGAGCCCCCAGTTTTGAAGGACAGTCGCTCCCCTGGCGTCGGGTAGTAAAACTATGGGAGCCCCCAGTTTTGAAGGACAGTCGCTCCCCTGGCGTCGGGTAGTAAAACTATGGGAGCCCCCAGTTTTGAAGGACAGTCGCTCCCCTGGCGTCGGGTAGTAAAACTATGGGAGCCCCCAGTTTTGAAGGACAGTCGCTCCCCTGGCGTCGGGTAGTAAAACTATGGGAGCCCCCAGTTTTGAAGGACAGTCGCTCCCCTGGCGTCGGGTAGTAAAACTATGGGAGCCCCCAGTTTTGAAGGACAGTCGCTCCCCTGGCGTCGGGTAGTAAAACTATGGGAGCCCCCAGTTTTGAAGGACAGTCGCTCCCCTGGCGTCGGGTAGTAAAACTATGGGAGCCCCCAGTTTTGAAGGACAGTCGCTCCCCTGGCGTCGGGTAGTAAAACTATGGGAGCCCCCAGTTTTGAAGGACAGTCGCTCCCCTGGCGTCGGGTAGTAAAACTATGGGAGCCCCCAGTTTTGAAGGACAGTCGCTCCCCTGGCGTCGGGTAGTAAAACTATGGGAGCCCCCAGTTTTGAAGGACAGTCGCTCCCCTGGCGTCGGGTAGTAAAACTATGGGAGCGCCCAGTTTTGAAGGACAGTCGCTCCCCTGGCGTCGGGTAGTAAAACTATGGGAGCCCCCATGTTTGAAGGACAGTCGCTCCCCTGGCGTCGGGTAGTAAAACTATGGGAGCCCCCAGTTTTGAAGGACAGTCGCTCCCCTGGCGTCGGGTAGTAAAACTATGGGAGCCCCCAGTTTTGAAGGACAGTCGCTCCCCTGGCGTTGGGTAGTAAAACTATGGGAGCCCCCAGTTTTGAAGGACAGTCGCTCCCCTGGCGTCGGGTAGTAAAACTATGGGAGCCCCCAGTTTTGAAGGACAGTCGCTCCCCTGGCGTCGGGTAGTAAAACTATGGGAGCCCCCAGTTTTGAAGGACAGTCGCTCCCCTGGCGTCGGGTAGTAAAACTATGGGAGCCCCCAGTTTTGAAGGACAGTCGCTCCCCTGGCGTCGGGTAGTAAAACTATGGGAGCCCCCAGTTTTGAAGGACAGTCGCTCCCCTGGCGTCGGGTAGTAAAACTATGGGAGCCCCCAGTTTTGAAGGACAGCCGCTCCCCTGGCGTCGGGTAGTAAAACTATGGGAGCCCCCAGTTTTGAAGGACAGTCGCTCCCCTGGCGTCGGGTAGTAAAACTATGGGAGCCCCCAGTTTTGAAGGACAGTCGCTCCCCTGGCGTCGGGTAGTACAACTATGGGAGCCCCCAGTTTTGAAGGACAGTCGCTCCCCTGGCGTCGGGTAGTAAAACTATGGGAGCCCCCAGTTTTGAAGGACAGTCGCTCCCCTGGCGTCGGGTAGTAAAACTATGGGAGCCCCCAGTTTTGAAGGACAGTCGCTCCCCTGGCGTCGGGTAGTAAAACTATGGGAGCCCCCAGTTTTGAAGGACAGTCGCTCCCCTGGCGTCGGGTAGTAAAACTATGGGAGCCCCCAGTTTTGAAGGACAGTCGCTCCCCTGGCGTCGGGTACGGGGAAAACATATCTTTTTGCCCGCCGCCTGAAATTTAAGGAGGCCCAACAAAGCAAAGGAGGCCCCCAAAATATAAAGGAGGCCACGGGGAATGTTCCCAAATATTGATAAAGGGCGTGGCCAAGAGGAATGGGCCCAGGGGGCCATGCCCCCTCCTGGACGGCAACCAAGGTTGGCCTGAGGTCCCTCTGCTGGCCTGATGTCCCTCTGCTGGCCTGATGTCCCTCTGTGGGCCTGATGGAACCCTCTGTCGGTCTGATAGGAACTCTATCGGTCTGCGGGCCCTCTGTTTGCCTCAGGGGATCTCTATCAACCTAAGGAGTCCTCTGTCGGTATGAGGGTGCCCGGTCGGTCTGAGGAGCTCCAGTTGGCCTGAGGGCCCTCTATCGACCTGAAGGCCTATAGAAGGCCTCTGTCGGCTTGAGGGTCCCTCTGTCAGCCTGAGAGGCCCTTCGTCGGCCTGATGGGCCTCTATCGGTCTAAGAGAGCCCTCGGCCAGCTTGAGGGAGCCTTCGAGGCCAGCTTAAGGGGGCCCTTGGTCGGTCTGAGGGGGCCTCTGTCGGCCTGAGGGCCCTCTGATGGCCTGAGGAGGCCCTCCGCCAGCTTGAGGGGTCCTCAGCCAGCTTGAGAGGGTCCTCAGCCAGCTTGAGAGGGCCCTCAGCCAGCTTGAGAGGGCCCTCGGCCAGCTTGAGTGGGCCCTCGGCCAGATTGAGTGGGCCCTCGGCCAGCTTGAGTGGGCCCTCGGCCAACTTGAGGTGGCTCACAGCCTGCTTGAGGGGGCCCTCGGTCAGCTTGAGTGGGCCCTCGTCGAGCTTGAGTGGGCCCTCGGCCAGCTTGAGGGGCCCTTTTCGGCCTGAGGGCGCCCTCTGTCGGGCTGAGAGGGTCCTGGGCCGATCTGGAGGGCCTTTCCAGGCATGCGAGTGCAGTACTCTGCTCTGAGGAAGCATCGGTTGGTCTGAAATGGCCTTGGCAAGGTCTGAGGGGCCCTCGGGCGTTCACGAACAGAGAAGTTTGGCCCAAGGGGCTCAAACGGCCCAAGGGGAGGGGGGGGGGGGGGGGGGGGGGGTCCCTAGGGACCATAGGGACCCTCCTTGGCTACGCCCCTTGTTTCACACACACAAACCCCAAAGACACTCACGGATCTATACAATGAAGCTGATTAACTTTCCGAGTAAATCTGACCTAGTTAAGAAGATGATGCAAGAAATGAGTAAATCTGACCTAGTTAAGAAGATGATGATGATGGTGAGTAAATCTGACCTAGTTAAGAAGATGATGATGATGGTGAGTAAATCTGACCTAGTTAAGAAGATGATGATGATGATGAGTAAATCTGACCTAGTTAAGAAGATGATGATGATGATGAGTAAATCTGACCTAGTTAAGAAGATGATGATGATGATGAGTAAATCTGACCTAGTTAAGAAGATGATGATGATGATGAGTAAATCTGACCTAGTTAAGAAGATGATGATGATGATGAGTAAATCTGACCTAGTTAAGAAGATGATGATGATGATGAGTAAATCTGACCTAGTTAAGAAGATGATGATGATGATGAGTAAATCTGACCTAGTTAAGAAGATGATGATGATGGTGAGTAAATCTGACCTAGTTAAGAAGATGATGCAAGAAATGAGTAAATCTGACCTAGTTAAGAAGATGATGATGATGATGAGTAAATCTGACCTAGTTAAGAAGATGATGATGATGGTGAGTAAATCTGACCTAGTTAAGAAGATGATGATGATGATGAGTAAATCTGACCTAGTTAAGAAGATGATGATGATGATGAGTAAATCTGACCTAGTTAAGAAGATGATGATGATGATGAGTAAATCTGACCTAGTTAAGAAGATGATGATGATGATGAGTAAATCTGACCTAGTTAAGAAGATGATGATGATGGTGAGTAAATCTGACCTAGTTAAGAAGATGATGATGATGGTGAGTAAATCTGACCTAGTTAAGAAGATGATGATGATGATGAGTAAATCTGACCTAGCTAAGAAGATGATGCAAGAAATGAGTAAATCTGACCTAGTTAAGAAGATGATGATGATGATGAGTAAATCTGACCTAGTTAAGAAGATGATGATGATGGTGAGTAAATCTGACCTAGTTAAGAAGATGATGATGATGATGAGTAAATCTGACCTAGTTAAGAAGATGATGATGATGGTGAGTAAATCTGACCTAGTTAAGAAGATGATGATGATGATGAGTAAATCTGACCTAGTTAAGAAGATGATGATGATGATGAGTAAATCTGACCTAGTTAAGAAGATGATGATGATGATGAGTAAATCTGACCTAGTTAAGAAGATGATGATGATGATGAGTAAATCTGACCTAGTTAAGAAGATGATGATGATGGTGAGTAAATCTGACCTAGTTAAGAAGATGATGATGATGGTGAGTAAATCT
The DNA here is from genome assembly GCA_036785665.1 of Chirona hameri. NCBI lineage: Eukaryota > Metazoa > Arthropoda > Thecostraca > Balanomorpha > Balanidae > Chirona > Chirona hameri. The sequence goes on along the minus strand of JAXIVJ010004745.1, from coordinate 4,916 downwards.
GACCTAGTTAAGAAGATGATGATGATGATGAGTAAATCTGACCTAGTTAAGAAGATGATGATGATGATGAGTAAATCTGACCTAGTTAAGAAGATGATGATGATGATGAGTAAATCTGACCTAGTTAAGAAGATGATGATGATGGTGAGTAAATCTGACCTAGTTAAGAAGATGATGATGATGATGAGTAAATCTGACCTAGTTAAGAAGATGATGATGATGATGAGTAAATCTGACCTAGTTAAGAAGATGATGATGATGATGAGTAAATCTGACCTAGTTAAGAAGATGATGATGATGATGAGTAAATCTGACCTAGTTAAGAAGATGATGATGATGATGAGTAAATCTGACCTAGTTAAGAAGATGATGATGATGGTGAGTAAATCTGACCTAGTTAAGAAGATGATGCAAGAAATGAGTAAATCTGACCTAGTTAAGAAGATGATGATGATGGTGAGTAAATCTGACCTAGTTAAGAAGATGATGATGATGATGAGTAAATCTGACCTAGTTAAGAAGATGATGATGATGATGAGTAAATCTGACCTAGTTAAGAAGAGATGATGATGATGGTGAGTAAATCTGACCTAGTTAAGAAGATGATGATGATGGTGAGTAAATCTGACCTAGTTAAGAAGATGATGATGATGATGAGTAAATCTGACCTAGTTAAGAAGATGATGATGATGGTGAGTAAATCTGACCTAGTTAAGAAGATGATGATGATGATGAGTAAATCTGACCTAGTTAAGAAGATGATGATGATGGTGAGTAAATCTGACCTAGTTAAGAAGATGATGATGATGGTGAGTAAATCTGACCTAGTTAAGAAGATGATGATGATGATGAGTAAATCTGACCTAGTTAAGAAGATGATGATGATGATGAGTAAATCTGACCTAGTTAAGAAGATGATGATGATGATGAGTAAATCTGACCTAGTTAAGAAGATGATGATGATGATGAGTAAATCTGACCTAGTTAAGAAGATGATGATGATGGTGAGTAAATCTGACCTAGTTAAGAAGATGATGATGATGATGAGTAAATCTGACCTAGTTAAGAAGATGATGATGATGGTGAGTAAATCTGACCTAGTTAAGAAGATGATGATGATGATGAGTAAATCTGACCTAGTTAAGAAGATGATGATGATGATGAGTAAATCTGACCTAGTTAAGAAGATGATGATGATGGTGAGTAAATCTGACCTAGTTAAGAAGATGATGATGATGATGAGTAAATCTGACCTAGTTAAGAAGATGATGATGATGGTGAGTAAATCTGACCTAGTTAAGAAGATGATGATGATGATGAGTAAATCTGACCTAGTTAAGAAGATGATGCAAGAAATGAGTAAATCTGACCTAGTTAAGAAGATGATGATGATGATGAGTAAATCTGACCTAGTTAAGAAGATGATGATGATGGTGAGTAAATCTGACCTAGTTAAGAAGATGATGATGATGATGAGTAAATCTGACCTAGTTAAGAAGATGATGATGATGATGAGTAAATCTGACCTAGTTAAGAAGATGATGATGATGGTGAGTAAATCTGACCTAGTTAAGAAGATGATGATGATGGTGAGTAAATCTGACCTAGTTAAGAAGATGATGATGATGATGAGTAAATCTGACCTAGTTAAGAAGATGATGATGATGATGAGTAAATCTGACCTAGTTAAGAAGATGATGATGATGATGAGTAAATCTGACCTAGTTAAGAAGATGATGATGATGATGAGTAAATCTGACCTAGTTAAGAAGATGATGATGATGGTGAGTAAATCTGACCTAGTTAAGAAGATGATGATGATGGTGAGTAAATCTGACCTAGTTAAGAAGATGATGATGATGATGAGTAAATCTGACCTAGTTAAGAAGATGATGATGATGGTGAGTAAATCTGACCTAGTTAAGAAGATGATGATGATGATGAGTAAATCTGACCTAGTTAAGAAGATGATGATGATGATGAGTAAATCTGACCTAGTTAAGAAGATGATGATGATGATGAGTAAATCTGACCTAGTTAAGAAGATGATGATGATGATGAGTAAATCTGACCTAGTTAAGAAGATGATGATGATGATGAGTAAATCTGACCTAGTTAAGAAGATGATGATGATGATGAGTAAATCTGACCTAGTTAAGAAGATGATGCATGAAGATGAGTAAATCTGACCTAGTTAAGAAGATGATGATGATGATGAGTAAATCTGACCTAGTTAAGAAGATGATGATGATGATGAGTAAATCTGACCTAGTTAAGAAGATGATGATGATGATGAGTAAATCTGACCTAGTTAAGAAGATGATGATGATGATGAGTAAATCTGACCTAGTTAAGAAGATGATGATGATGATGAGTAAATCTGACCTAGTTAAGAAGATGATGATGATGGTGAGTAAATCTGACCTAGTTAAGAAGATGATGATGATGATGAGTAAATCTGACCTAGTTAAGAAGATGATGATGATGATGAGTAAATCTGACCTAGTTAAGAAGATGATGATGATGATGAGTAAATCTGACCTAGTTAAGAAGATGATGATGATGATGAGTAAATCTGACCTAGTTAAGAAGATGATGATGATGATGAGTAAATCTGACCTAGTTAAGAAGATGATGATGATGGTGAGTAAATCTGACCTAGTTAAGAAGATGATGATGATGGTGAGTAAATCTGACCTAGTTAAGAAGATGATGATGATGATGAGTAAATCTGACCTAGTTAAGAAGATGATGATGATGGTGAGTAAATCTGACCTAGTTAAGAAGATGATGATGATGGTGAGTAAATCTGACCTAGTTAAGAAGATGATGATGATGATGAGTAAATCTGACCTAGTTAAGAAGATGATGATGATGATGAGTAAATCTGACCTAGTTAAGAAGATGATGATGATGGTGAGTAAATCTGACCTAGTTAAGAAGATGATGATGATGATGAGTAAATCTGACCTAGTTAAGAAGATGATGATGATGATGAGTAAATCTGACCTAGTTAAGAAGATGATGATGATGATGAGTAAATCTGACCTAGTTAAGAAGATGATGATGATGATGAGTAAATCTGACCTAGTTAAGAAGATGATGATGATGGTGAGTAAATCTGACCTAGTTAAGAAGATGATGATGATGATGAGTAAATCTGACCTAGTTAAGAAGATGATGATGATGATGAGTAAATCTGACCTAGTTAAGAAGATGATGATGATGATGAGTAAATCTGACCTAGTTAAGAAGATGATGATGATGATGAGTAAATCTGACCTAGTTAAGAAGATGATGATGATGATGAGTAAATCTGACCTAGTTAAGAAGATGATGATGATGATGAGTAAATCTGACCTAGTTAAGAAGATGATGATGATGGTGAGTAAATCTGACCTAGTTAAGAAGATGATGATGATGATGAGTAAATCTGACCTAGTTAAGAAGATGATGATGATGGTGAGTAAATCTGACCTAGTTAAGAAGATGATGATGATGATGAGTAAATCTGACCTAGTTAAGAAGATGATGCAAGAAGATGAGTAAATCTGACCTAGTTAAGAAGATGATGATGATGATGAGTAAATCTGACCTAGTTAAGAAGATGATGATGATGGTGAGTAAATCTGACCTAGTTAAGAAGATGATGATGATGATGAGTAAATCTGACCTAGTTAAGAAGATGATGATGATGATGAGTAAATCTGACCTAGTTAAGAAGATGATGATGATGATGAGTAAATCTGACCTAGTTAAGAAGATGATGATGATGATGAGTAAATCTGACCTAGTTAAGAAGATGATGATGATGATGAGTAAATCTGACCTAGTTAAGAAGATGATGATGATGGATGAGTAAATCTGACCTAGTTAAGAAGATGATGATGATGATGAGTAAATCTGACCTAGTTAAGAAGATGATGATGATGATGAGTAAATCTGACCTAGTTAAGAAGATGATGATGATGATGAGTAAATCTGACCTAGTTAAGAAGATGATGATGATGGTGAGTAAATCTGACCTAGTTAAGAAGATGATGATGATGATGAGTAAATCTGACCTAGTTAAGAAGATGATGATGATGGTGAGTAAATCTGACCTAGTTAAGAAGATGATGATGATGATGAGTAAATCTGACCTAGTTAAGAAGATGATGATGATGATGAGTAAATCTGACCTAGTTAAGAAGATGATGATGATGATGAGTAAATCTGACCTAGTTAAGAAGATGATGATGATGATGAGTAAATCTGACCTAGTTAAGAAGATGATGATGATGATGAGTAAATCTGACCTAGTTAAGAAGATGATGATGATGATGAGTAAATCTGACCTAGTTAAGAAGATGATGATGATGATGAGTAAATCTGACCTAGTTAAGAAGATGATGATGATGATGAGTAAATCTGACCTAGTTAAGAAGATGATGATGATGAGTGAGTAAATCTGACCTAGTTAAGAAGATGATGATGATGATGAGTAAATCTGACCTAGTTAAGAAGATGATGATGATGATGAGTAAATCTGACCTAGTTAAGAAGATGATGATGATGATGAGTAAATCTGACCTAGTTAAGAAGATGATGATGATGATGAGTAAATCTGACCTAGTTAAGAAGATGATGATGATGATGAGTAAATCTGACCTAGTTAAGAAGATGATGATGATGATGAGTAAATCTGACCTAGTTAAGAAGATGATGATGATGGTGAGTAAATCTGACCTAGTTAAGAAGATGATGATGATGGATGAGTAAATCTGACCTAGTTAAGAAGATGATGATGATGATGAGTAAATCTGACCTAGTTAAGATAGATGATGATGATGGTGAGTAAATCTGACCTAGTTAAGAAGATGATGATGATGATGAGTAAATCTGACCTAGTTAAGAAGATGATGATGATGATGAGT
>JAXIVJ010004744.1:15000-80024 GCA_036785665.1 Chirona hameri | reverse complement strand
AAAATCCCACCAAAATGTGTGGGATTCCCCGGCCTGTTCCCCGCCATATAATAATATTTTCAACGAAATTGCTTCATTTTTGCAAAAGACGTAACATTTATGTAAGAAAGGGTACCCGAAGTTTCACGCTGATAGCGCTATTGTTCTTTAGCTATTGCGAAATTTCGTCGTGGGCGTTTTCTCCCCCCCCTCTCCAGTCAATGGCGGGTTAGGTTAAACACGACCGGCGAGATCTTGGGTCAGCTTTAATTTCTTCCTTGTCTCAATCATACAATTGCGGTAGCCTGAACTGGCCCTACCATTTTTCCCTTGAAACTTTGTTTATGTTGCCCTCACATACTTGACACGACACAATATCAGGAGATTCTTCTTTGAGTGTACTTATGTAAGGCATGTATACAATGGACTCTGCGCACCTGTACCGTAACTGTCGTCATGTACCGTAACTGTCGTCATGTACCGTAACTGTCGTCATGTACCGTAACTGTCTTCATGTACCGTAACTGTCGTCATGTACCGTAACTGTCGTCATGTACCGTAACTGTCGTCATGTACCGTAACTGTCGTCATGTACCGTAACTGTCGTCATGTACCGTAACTGTCGTCATGTACCGTATCTGTCGTCATATACCGTAACTGTCAGTTACGGTACATGACTGTCGTCATGTACCGTAACTGTCGTCATGTATCGTAACTGTCGTACATGGCAAGGGTCAGTGAATGGTGCAGGCCGTACTTGCAGCGCTGCGGACGTTGATCATATGCTGGGCGGTGGGTGCAGGTGGGTATTGGTGCCAGGACTGCGCCGTTGTATGTTATACCTACTTGAACCAGTATTCGTGTTTTATATGGTGACATTGTAACGGGTGTCCACCAGGGGCGCAGCCAGGGGGGGGGGGGGGGCAAGGGGGCAATTGCCCCCCCCCCTTACGGGTCACAGGGGACCCCGCCGAGATTGACCCAGGGTACCATTTGCATTAGCCAAATGGCTTTCAAAAAGTCACAGAGGAGCCCACAAAGCAGGCAAGGGTCACTCTGGTGCATGTCAAGGGCCCTCAGAGACACTGAAGGGTTTTCGAAGCCGGCCTCTTGGGCATGTCCAGGGGCCCAAAAAACTATCCAGGGGCCTCTCGAGCATATCCAGGGGCCCCATTGAGCCCACTTAAGGGGCGCAAAAACATGCCCAGGGACTTTTAGAGCATGCCCTTGGGCCCATTGAGCCCACTCAGGGGCCCCCAAAACCGGCCCAGGGGCCTCTAGAGCATGTCCACTTGTCCAGGGGCCAATTGAGCCCACTTATAGCCTAACAAACCTGCCAGTGGCCTCTCGGCATGTCCATGGGCCCATTGAGTATGTTCAGGGGCCTCTCGAGCCTGGCCAGGGGCCCATTATAGTATGTTTTGGGGCCTCTTGCACCTGCCCAGGGGCCCATTATAGTTTTCCCAGAGGCCCATCGAGTCTGTTCAGGGGCCTCTCGAACCTGCCCAGGGGCCATTAGAGCCTGCCCAGAGGCCTCTCGAGCTTGCCCAGGGGCCCATTGAGTCTGTTCAGGGGCCTCTCGAACCTGCCCAGGGGCCTTTCGAGCTTGCCCAGGGGCCCATTGAGTCTGTTCAAAGGCCTCTTGAACCTGCCCAGGGGCCATTAGAGTCTGTTCAGGGGGCCTCTCGAGCTTTCCAATGGTCATTCGATCCTGTTCAGGGGGCCTCTCGAACCTGCCCAGGGGCTATTAGAGCCTGATCAGGGGCCTCTCGAGCTTATCCAGAGGGCCATTGAGTCTGTGAAACGGGGCCCTGGAGCCTACCGAGGGGTTGCTAGCCGTCGCCTGGAGCGCCTGCTATAGCTGGAGTGCCTGCTAGCCGTGGTCGGCGCAGTCATAATGAGCGGTAATGTGCTGTACTCTGACCCACCTGGTGCAATGTTTTCGTGGGTTTAAAAATGGTAATTTGATATGTCTGATGCGTTTTTGAATTCGGGGGGGGGGGCGAATGGTGGTAGTACAAAACAATTTAACAATTTTCCTCTCAGGAGAGTGTGTGCTGCAATATTTGTCAGCCAGGGGCGTCGTCGCCGACGGGAGGATCGGGGGGGGGAGGTCTGGGCAAACTCCCCCACTTTTAGAAGGGGGGGTCGATACTCCCCCACCCACCTTTTGCGGGAAAGATGAACAATTTATCGTAAAAATTGCCTTTGCAATGCAGTCAAAATCCAGCTATCAAAAACGTCAAAAACGGGAAAATTTCGCGCCGCTTCGCGGCATGACATAAGTTTCGCAATTGCTTATACAAATTTTGAAAATGGGGGAAAACATTTTCTTAAGTGTCTGGCAGAGGCTCTCCTTGGCGGGAATTGCTAGAGCTTGCTCCAGCGGTGCACAATTTTCTGGACCGAAGAGCTAATAATGGAAACAGGCCAGGGACCATCTCATCAAGCCATCTCACCTCACGGTCTGGTTCCAATCATAATATTTCGTTTTCCAGGACGTAAAATACATTTTTTCACGCCGCTTCGCGGCGTCACATCGGTAGTCATCGTCATAACGAAGCCATAGTCCTCATCATCGGTTCGTCGTAACGCTGAATTGAATGAATAGCATTTTTAGCTTATTATCCGAGCTACAATGCCCACCGCCTATATTTCTGGGTTTTATCAGGCAAAACCGTAAAACTTTCGCGCCGCTTCGCGGCGCTAACTAACAAGTACATACCTACCTACTATAACATGAAAATCCACAAAATAAATGTTGCAAAGGCTTAAATACACGTATCAAAATGGGGGTACATTTTTTCGTCCATTTCAGCCGCCCCCACACTCAAAAGCCGACCCCCACCTGTTGTCAGCTAAGATATGTTTTCTCTCCTGTACGTAACAATACAAATTAGTAATACGCTCAATACAATGCCTACTGAGGGTCCTAGTCCAATCCAGCTCATCAAAAGTAGACGAAGAAACATTGTTAAAAAAGGGGGCCTCACAAAATAAAGTGGCCGAAAATCCGTAGAGTTTTTCATATCCAGGGGTATTTTTTTTTGGGGGTGGGGGGGCCTCTCCCAGGGGCCTGCCCCCCTTCTGAAGGTCTGGCTGCGCCCCTGGTGTCCACTAATTATTGATACACAAATTGACAAAAATTGGGCACACAAGGAAGGAACCGTCGGATATCCACGAAACTTTGCAGGCGACCAGCATGTCAATATTTATTTGTATGCGCAAATCATCTAATTGATATGATATCCTGCTCTCCGTCATGGATCATTTTTCCTAGCAGCGGACGAGTGATAGTGAGCAAAATCGAGCAGAAAGGCTAGTTTTTTGTTGACTGCTGAACATATCAAGCTCCTGATTCCTTTAGTTATCTCGCGATCAACGGCATATTATACACTGCAGAAGGTCAGCATAAAAGGGCATGTTAAGCACTCTGGGAAAGGCATAGCAGGAAGAGATCCATCAAAGCTGGCCTCAAAAGCAGGAAGTGGCACGTGCCAAAGTGACCCCAAAGAAAGTCAGCGTTGTAGTTCACTTAATGGTCAATAAATACGGCATTGGTAAGTCTTATCATTATGTAAAAGAAAAGGCTCAGAAAATGCGAATCTGCAAGCTTGCTCATTGGATGTCATTGGGGCAGGCGCAAACGGCGTCATGGACGTCATTAAAGATGATGAACCGTGAATGAGATGAGAAACGTGAATTATGAATATGCACGTGTATAAACGTGTTTGTATTCTGGTAAGAAAATTTCGCGGCAAAATCAGCAGTCATATTGTGGTCCTTGTGATACCCCAAGGTACTTTAATAGAGACAGGGGCGTAAGGATTCAGTCACGTGACTTCCCAGCGCACGTGCAACCGATCGCCGGGATCCTCCAGTGTGGTTGGGCCCCAAGGAATCGCAGTCAGCTGATACTCCCCCATTGCTTTAACATGGAGATTTTGCAATGCTTTTTAGGGAAAAAATATTTAGGTACTAAATTACTTCGCAGGTGGGAATCATGACCAGGGTATGAATAGAGGATAGAACAAGGTATTTTTTTTATCACCCGGCGGTAGCTTTTCCCGCCTTATATTCCCCACCAGACGGTCTCAATCACAGCCGACAAATCGCACGCGTTCGGATAGAGCGGTTATGGAGGTGGTATCAGTGGGCGGTGGGGTGGTATTTTCGGATGGGGGTGGGAGGGAGGGGGGACAAACCCATGGGCCCCTCCCACGGCCAAAGCCCCCCAAAAACAAAAACAAAATGGCGCAAGAAAGAATGTATCTCCTCGGATTTAAGCCACTATATTCTTTTCTCTTCTCTTTCTCTTTCTTCTCTCTTTCTCTTTCTCTTTTCTCTTTCTCTTCTCTTTCTCTTTTTCTCTTTCTCTTTCTCTCTCTTTCCTCTTCTCTCTCTTTCTCTCTTCTCTCTCTTCTCTCTCTCTCTCCTCCTTCCTCACTCCCCTCCTCCTCCCTCCTCCTCCTCCTCCTTCCTCCTCCTCCTCCTCCTCCTCCTCCTCCTCCTCCCTCCTCCTCCTCCTCCTCCTTCCTTCCCCTCATCTCCTATCCCATTTAAAATTAAACAATCAAAACCCAAGCATGCACGGCTCGACTTCTTTATCAATCGCTACATCATCCATCCCAAGTCACTGTGAGGTCATCAACCTTGCCCAGTGCAGGCCTGGCCTCTCAGCCGGCGGTGGCCCTGTGTGACGTCACGGTGTTGAGGAGAGCCGCCGGTGGCGAGATGGCGCTGTACTCTGGACAGGGAGGGAGGCGTCCAAACTGTCTGCAGCGGCCTGCTGCACAGGCCGGCAGAGGGAAACCCGGACCCACGCTGCACGCAGGTGAATAGCAGGCGGGTACGTGGAGGGTGCAGAACAGGTGTGTGTTTGCGTGCGTGGGTGGGTGTGTGCGTAGGGTGCGTGCGTGCGTGGCGTGCGTACGTAGGTAGACCCCTGTTCAGGTGAGAACACGATATGTGCGTTATAAGCAAGGCGTGTGTGGTTTATTAGGTATACCGTGCGATAGATCCTTAACCCGCGCACTGCAGGGGTTTGCGCCGACACGAACTGCAGGGGGGTTGATATCCGCCTCCATGAGATCTAAAAAAGTACGCTACGTAGCGACAAGCCGAAAACAGTGTTTGATAGCTTGATACAATTTCCATCGAAAGTATTCTATTTTATTTAGGTCAGATCAAATTGAGGTCACCAGAGGCCATCGAAGGTCAAATGTTACAGTTTTTCTCCTGTTTTTAGGACGTCAATCCAGAAATTCCCTTATATCTCGGGATCTATGCTAGCTAGAAACAAACGGAACAAGTGATCGCCAGCCATTGCAATTTGCAATCGGCAAAATTCCCTCAAATTTGATCTGGGGTCAATATTTGAGACTCCAGAGGTCAACAATGGTCTAAACTGTCTAACGCCATTTGTGTTTGTATCATCAAGGCGTTTCGATAATGCACATGGTGACCTTGCTAAGACCTTGACCTGAGGTCAAGACTCAAGTAGGTAATGTTGCATATATAGAGACGTGTCTCGACGAGACAAACACATTTATGTCGGTTTTACTTCTCTATCTTCACTATGTCGCGAGTTATTGACAAATAAGTGATGGTGAACTCGGATGACCTCAAATGACCCCATAGGAAGTCAACACCACACTGAACAAAATTTACACTTGGATCATCAAGAACATCCTATAATAACATGATCCAGAAGTGATTGGACTAATATCATGCATATCCTTGAAATAGGAAGCATTGTAATATTTCCCCTTTGACTTATTATGGGGAGGAGTCACGAAAATGACCTGACCTTAGGTCACCGATATACAAATTCCGAGATCAACGAATTGTAAGTACCTATGCCCTCATGACACCCTGTAAGTTTCAAACTAATCGGTGGAGAAACTCTGGCTTTGGCACAACTGCAAACTTTTGGAGTTGGGGTCACTTGACCTGGTCTGGGGACCTGACCTGAGATGACCCGAGGTCAATTCTTTTTGCAAAGTGTGCGCAATTGATGTCCTAACAGGTTGTGTCAAAACCCGGCGGCGCTGCGCTCCGCCGTTTTTTTCAATATCTGAGAAAAACCTGAGGGGAGGGGGGGGTGTGTTAAAACCCTATTTGTAACAGGGGGGGGGGCGGATTCCGCCCCTTCATGTTTTTCGCAGATATCTCCAGAACGGCTGGAAGCAGACACATACAATTTTGGGAATTATCCTACAATTTTAATTCTGCATTTGGAGTCAAAATTTTAAGTTCTTACCTGAACAGAGGCGGTTCCAGGGCACGGTTTTGGGAGGGTTCGGCTGCGACATTTGGCGATAATACGGAAATGCGATCTTCACGGTTCTCTCCTAACAGCCTCAAGTATGAAGGAGTTACATCGGTTTTACGGTGATTGCAACAAGTGCAAATTAGTTGTTGTTATTCAATATCATACAAAATTGCATGGCAGAGGCGGTTTCAGGGGCTTGGAAAGGGGGGTTTCCAAGAAGTATTCAATGCTTGGCGGAAAGCCAATAGAGCGATGTAAGGAGCATTTATAGCTATTGAAGATGTAAAAGATAGCTTCTCTTTCCATTATTTTCATAATTTATTACTAATAGAGTTGCATGGGCGTGTTCAGGCACATGCAAAGGGGGTTGACTGGCATGTGATGACGATATGCCAGCGATTACGGCACAATAGATGGTTAGCTTATAATGATATATGCACATATGAAGCCAGGAGAAATAATACAGTCATTTTTTTTTTGCAGAGGCGCGCTCAGGAATGGAAAAAAGGGGGTCATATTATTGCAAGGAAACAAGATGCATGGGCCTACAATGACATAACATACTGCAGTTTTCGGATGAAACACGCACCACAGGGTACTCTACGAACGATTATGAGATAATAGGCGAGTCCAAGTATGATAAAAAGGGGGGTAAGCAATGTGAATTGAAGTTGTAAGTGAAATAGTCGCTGTTGACTAGTTAGTATCATAATAGCGGATAATATACTTATAAAAAGGTCTTGCGACTCCCCAGTTGTATCCTGGATGCGCTTATGATGACGTACAATATGCAAAAAGTAACTATCTACGATCAGTAACTTATTCATAGTGCTGGGTAGCAACTTGCCTGCGGTTACAATTTTTTCCCTATTTGACCTCCCTTTTTCACTAACCTGGTACCGCCTATGGCAAAAAATATGATTTATAACTGTGTTGTCTATGTCACAATAACATACCATTTCATTTAACAAAAAGCAAACATAAAAAATAGTTTTATTCCGCATTTTGCTTCACCCCCATATTAAGTGATCTTCACACGCCTATGATTTTTGAATTTTCAAAAGTCACACGCCATATGTCAATCTCCAATTCAATCTATTACCATTTGGTTGTGTTCAAATCGATTTATAAACATGACAGCTGTGTTAGATCACATATACCACTAAAATTTGTAGTTTTTGCCCCCCCCCTGTTGCCCCCTATCAAAAATTGCGATTTTTCTGATTTTTTAGAAATGTAGATCGTGTTGAGGAAACCAAACGCCGTTTCATTTGTGAAAATCGGACGGGTAGATCTCGAGAATCTCCGGGGGGGGGGGGGGGGGGGGGGGGATCCGCCCCCCTGTTACAAATAGGGGTAGCCAGGAGCCCTGTTACAAATAGGGTAAAGGGAATTTCACCTTCTGAAAGTTGTCAAATATACGCTAGTTGTAGTCGAAAATATGAAGTAAGTGCTGCTGAAAACGATGGTGATATTTTTTCTCTCTCTCAAAGTCACGTAACTTTATACAAATTAAGTTTTTAAATTGGGTTTGATGACGTCATTATTTGAGGTATAGACGCCGCTGATTGGCTGACAAAGTGGGATTGGCTGACAAAGTGGCTGTCTGCCAACCGCTGATTGGCTGACAAAGTGGGATTGGCTGACAAAGTGGCTGTCTGCCAATCAGCGGCTGCACCAGCCTGGGTGCATTTGACAAAATCTAAATTAAATTGGTTAAAAACGGTTAATTTTTGGGAAAAATTACCCTAATAATTAGACATTTCAATAACGGCCAAAGATAATGGCTATCTCAGTTTAAAACCAATACAAAGGTGAAACATTCCCTTTAAGAGAGATTTGGCACGATGAGCGCTGCTGGATAGTAGAAACGTCATTCATGAAAAGCGTAGAGGAAATGCATTTTTGTCTTGTTTTGAAACAACCTCAATCCCTCAATGCCAGATATTTATTTGCCATTCCAGCTCTTCTCGTCTTGGGGGTATGTTTTGCTCTCTGTACCTTCCTCATTCAGAAAAATAAAATATTTAGAAAAAATCCCACCAAAATGTGTGGGATTCCCGGCTGTTCCCCCGCCATATAATAATATTTTCAACGAAATTGCTTCATTTTTGCAAAGACGTAACATTTATGTAAGAAAGGGTACCCGAAGTTTCACGCTGATAGCGCTATTGTTCTTTAGCTATTGCGAATTTCGTCGTGGGCGTTTTCTCCCCCCTCTCCAGTCAATGGCGGGTTAGGTTAAACACGACCGCGAGATCTTGGGTCAGCTTTAATTTCTTCCTTGTCTCAATCCTACAATTGCGGTAGCCTGAACTGGCCCTACCATTTTTCCCTTGAAACTTTGTTTATGTTGCCCTCACATAACTTGACACGACACAATATCAGGAGATTCTTCTTTGAGTGTACTTATGTAAGGCATGTATACCTATGGACTCTGCGCACCTGTACCGTAACTGTCGTCATGTACCGTAACTGTCGTCATGTACCGTAACTGTCGTCATGTACCGTAACTGTCTTCATGTACCGTAACTGTCGTCATGTACCGTAACTGTCGTCATGTACCGTAACTGTCGTCATGTACCGTAACTGTCGTCATGTACCGTAACTGTCGTCATGTACCGTAACTGTCGTCATGTACCGTAACTGTCGTCATGTACCGTATCTGTCGTCATATACCGTAACTGTCAGTTACGGGTACATGACTGTCGTCATGTACCGTAACTGTCGTCATGTATCGTAACTGTCGTACATGGCAAGGGTCAGTGAATGGTGCAGGCCGTACTTGCAGCGCTGCGGACGTTGATCATATGCTGGGCGGTGGTGCAGGTGGGTATTGGTGCCAGGACTGCGCCGTTGTATGTTATACCTACTTGAACCAGTATTCGTGTTTTATATGGTGACATTGTAACGGGTGTCCACCAGGGGCGCAGCCAGGGGGGGGGGCAAGGGGGCAATTGCCCCCCCCCCCCCTTACGGGTCACAGGGGACCCCGCCGAGATTGACCCAGGTACCATTTGCATTAGCCAAATGGCTTTCAAAAAGTCACAGAGGAGCCCACAAAGCAGGCAAGGGTCACTCTGGTGCATGTCAAGGGCCCTCAGAGACACTGAAGGGTTTTCGAAGCCGGCCTCTTGGGCATGTCCAGGGGGCCCAAAAAACTATCCAGGGGCCTCTCGAGCATATCCAGGGGCCCCATTGAGCCCACTTAAGGGCGCAAAAACATGCCCTGGGACTTTTTAGAGCATGCCCTTGGGCCCATTGAGCCCACTCAGGGGCCCCCAAAACCGGCCCAGGGGCCTCTAGAGCATGTCCACTTGTCCAGGGGCCAATTGAGCCCACTTATAGCCTAACAAACCTGCCCAGTGGCCTCTCGGCATGTCCATGGGCCCATTGAGTATGTTCAGGGGCCTCTCGAGCCTGGCCAGGGGCCCATTATAGTATGTTTTGGGGCCTCTTGCACCTGCCCAGGGGCCCATTATAGTTTTCCCAGAGGCCCATCGAGTCTGTTCAAGGGCCTCTCGAACCTGCCCAGGGGCCATTAGAGCCTGCCCAGAGGCCTCTCGAGCTTGCCCAGGGGCCCATTGAGTCTGTTCAGGGGCCTCTCGAACCTGCCCAGGGGCCTTTCGAGCTTGCCCAGGGGCCCATTGAGTCTGTTCAAAGGCCTCTTGAACCTGCCCAGGGGCCATTAGAGTCTGTTCAGGGGCCTCTCGAGCTTTCCCAATGGTCATTCGATCCTGTTCAGGGGGGCCTCTCGAACCTGCCCAGGGGCTATTAGAGCCTGATCAGGGGCCTCTCGAGCTTATCCAGAGGGCCATTGAGTCTGTGAACGGGGCCCTGGAGCCTGCCGAGGGGTTGCTAGCCGTCGCCTGGAGCGCCTGCTATAGCTGGAGTGCCTGCTAGCCGTGGTCGGCGCAGTCATAATGAGCGGTAATGTGCTGTACTCTGACCCACCTGGTGCAATGTTTTCGTGGGTTTAAAAATGGTAATTTGATATGTCTGATGCGTTTTTGAATTCGGGGGGGGGGGGGCCGAATGGTGGTAGTACAAAACAATTTAACAATTTTCCTCTCAGGAGAGTGTGTGCTGCAATATTTGTCAGCCAGGGGCGTCGCCGACGGAGGATCGGGGGGGGGGGGGTGTGTCTGGGCAAACTCCCCCACTTTTAGAAGGGGGGGGGGGTCGATACTCCCCCACCCAACCTTTTGCGGGAAAGATGAACAATTTATCGTAAAAAATTGCCTTTGCAATGCAGTCAAAATCCAGCTATCAAAAACGTCAAAAACGGGGAAAATTTCGCGCCGCTTCGCGGCATGACATAAGTTTCGCAATTGCTTATACAAATTTTGAAAATGGGGGAAAACATTTTCTTAAGTGTCTGGCAGAGGCTCTCCTTGGCGGGAATTGCTAGCCCCAGTGCCCATTCCCTTCATAAAATATTCACTCTTAAGTTTCAAGCAGGCTACATGTTTAACCAGTTTGCCTAGTTCCGAAAAAGGCGACGCGAACGCAACGACGAGGAGATCGGCACCCGGAAGCTGCTCCAGCGGTGCACAATTTTCTGGACCGAAGAGCTAATAATGGAAACAGGCCAGGACCATCTCATCAAGCCATCTCACCTCACGGTCTGGTTCCAATCATAATATTTCGTTTTCCAGGACGTAAAATACATTTTTTCACGCCGCTTCGCGGCGTCACATCGGTAGTCATCGTCATAACGAAGCCATAGTCATCATCATCGGTTCGTCGTAACGCTGAATTGAATGAATAGCATTTTTAGCTTATTATCCGAGCTACAATGCCCACCGCCTATATTTCTGGGTTTTATCAGGCAAAACCGTAAAACTTTCGCGCCGCTTCGCGGCGCTAACTAACAAGTACATACCTACCTACTATAACATGAAAATCCACAAAATAAATGTTGCAAAGGCTTAAATACACGTATCAAAATGGGGGTACATTTTTCGTCATTTCAGCCGCCCCACACTCAAAAGCCGACCCCCACCTGTTGTCAGCTAAGATATGTTTTCTCTCCTGTACGTAACAATACAAATTAGTAATACGCTCAATACAATGCCTACTGAGGGTCCTAGTCCAATCCAGCTCATCAAAAGTAGACGAAGAAACATTGTTAAAAAGGGGGCCTCACAAAATAAAGTGGCCGAAATCCGTAGAGTTTTTCATATCCAGGGGTATTTTTTTTGGGGGTGGGGGGCCTCTCCCAGGGGCCTGCCCCCCTTCTGAAGGTCTGGCTGCGCCCCTGGTGTCCACTAATTATTGATACACAAATTGACAAAAATTGGCACACAAGGAAGGAACCGTCGGATATCCACGAAACTTTGCAGGCGACCAGCATGTCAATATTTATTTGTATGCGCAAATCATCTAATTGATATGATATCCTGCTCTCCGTCATGGATCATTTTTCCTAGCAGCGGACGAGTGATAGTGAGCAAAATCGAGCAGAAAGGCTAGTTTTTGTTGACTGCTGAACATATCAAGCTCCTGATTCCTTTAGTTATCTCGCGATCAACGGCATATTATACACTGCAGAAGGTCAGCATAAAAGGGCATGTTAAGCACTCTGGGAAAGGCATAGCAGGAAGAGATCCATCAAAGCTGGCCTCAAAGCAGGAAGTGGCACGTGCCAAAGTGACCCCAAAGAAAGTCAGCGTTGTAGTTCACTTAATGGTCAATAAATACGGCATTGGTAAGTCTTATCATTATGTAAAAGAAAAGGCTCAGAAAATGCGAATCTGCAAGCTTGCTCATTGGATGTTAAGCGCAAACGGCGTCATGGACGTCATTAAAGATGATGAACCGTGAATGAGATGAGAAACGTGAATTATGAATATGCACGTGCATAACGTGTTTGTATTCTGGTAAGAAAATTTCGCGGCAAAATCAGCAGTCATATTGTGGTCCTTGTGATACCCAAGGTACTTTAATAGAGACAGGGGCGTAAGGATTCAGTCACGTGACTTCCCAGCGCACGTGCAACCGATCGCCGGGATCCTCCAGTGTGGTTGGGCCCAAGGAATCGCAGTCAGCTGATACTCCCCCATTGCTTTAACATGGAGATTTTGCAATGCTTTTTAGGGAAAAAATATTTAGGTACTAAATTACTTCGCAGGTGGAATCATGACCAGGGTATGGATAGAGGATAGAACAAGGTATTTTTTTTTATCACCCGGCGGTAGCTTTTCCCGCCTTATATTCCCCACCAGACGGTCTCAATCACAGCCGACAAATCGCACGCGTTCGGATAGAGCGGTTATGGAGGTGGTATCAGTGGCGGTGGGTGGTATTTTCGGATGGGGTGGGAGGGAGGGGGGACAAACCCATGGGCCCCTCCCACGGCCAAAGCCCCCCCAAAAACAAAAACAAAATGGCGCGAAATGGTATCTCCTCGGATTTAAGCCACTATATTTTGCAGGGCCCCTAAATAGTCGCAACAAAAAACGTCGGACAGGCCAATGTTGAAGTCTCAGGCCTTCCAAGGGCCCCTCAGGCCTACCGAGGGACCCCTCAGGCCCTACCGAGGGCCCCATCAGGCTATACCGAGGGTCCCAGCAGGCCTACCGAGGGCCCCTCATGCCCACCAAGGGCCCCTCAGGCCTACCGAGGGCCCCATCAGGCCATACCGAGGGCCCCATCAGGCCATACCGGGGGCCCAATCAGGCCTACCGAGGGCCCTTCAGGTCCACCAAGGGCCCCATCAGGCCTACAGAGGGCCCCTCAGGCCTACCGAGGGCCCCTCATCCCTACCGAGGGCCCCTCAGGCCTACCGAGGGCCCCTCAGGCCGACTGAGGGCTTTCTGTCGGCCTTAGAGGGCCCCTCAGGCTGCATGGCTGGGGGCACCTTGGGGCCCTCGGCTAACTTCTTGGAGGGCCCCTTTTACAAATTTATGGAGAGGAAATCATATGTACTTTTTGAGTGGGAGTTTATTAAAAAGAAATGCGTCAACCGAGCAGCCCAAGACTACCTCAATTAACTTTGACTGCTTGAACTGTTGCCATCTGACATCACGACCAATCAGAGAGCAGAATTTCAAATTACGTAAATATACTTTTTTTTCTTCTTTTTTTAACTAATAATCCGGAGGAATTTATAGTGAAGTGTCAATCTAGAAAATATGTTTTATTCATTTGCTTTTCATCAAACACATAAAAGTAGTGAGTTAGGTAACCTGCAACTAGTCAATTATTTGTTTGTCAGAAATGGCGGTAGCTAATGCGCCAGTTAACTAAACAATGCGCCAGTTTAATAGACAAACCCGGGCCTCCAATCAGATTCCTCCATTTGGTCACATGTCCTCTTGCCACCCACCTGGTGATACCGAGGTGGAGATTAAGTGCCAAGAGCAGGGTGGTCAGAAGGTGATGTGCTGGGCTGGCGTCATCGACGGCCAGATGATCATCCACTGGTTCGACCCGGGCGTCTCGGTGGATGGCCAGACGTACCTGGACATGCTGAAAACCGTGATGTGACCTCGAGTGAGAGCAGTCGCAACCAGAAGTAGCTACTGGTTTCAGCAAATATTGGCCCCCTGACGAATGTTCGCGATAGCGAAAAATACAATAGCGCTATCAACGTTAAACTTTTGTTACCTTCTTTCTCATCAATTGTTCATCTTTCTTGCGAAAATGAAGCAATTTTGTCGATACATATTTGAGATATAACCAATTTAGTTACGTCACTACAAATGAGTTTGACGATCAAATTAGCTAAAATTTAGCAGGCTTACAACGGCCACTTTTTGAAAAAAATGTAATAATACAACATCAAAAGATAGGAAATTGCAAGGCCTACAAAGTGGTTTCCTCGAATTTGTGAAAATATTGTTTTTTTATCCTAAAAAATAAAAATAAACTCTTTTTTTAGGAAAAGCGACAACAAAATCAAAATTTTCACAGATGAAAAAACGGAATATTGTTCGATAACTACATATGGTCAATACCAAAACCAAATTACAAAGCAATATCTTAATTTTTGACTGACGTATGGCTCCCTAAGTATGAGTAACTCATGACGTCATATTTTGAAATGGCTTTTTGTTGCTTGTATTGACCAGATAGGGACAAATAAATGCCAGCACTGTATTTCTGAGACAAAAATGGTCTAGAAACATTCCTTTTATTTGGATTTATCTATTTCAAATTTTAACCATGTGACCTGAACTTGACCTGAGCTTGACACCAACTTCACTTAAATGATGTTAGATGGTAAAATGACCATCACTATCGAATTCTACGCGTAAAATAGCCCATAAAACATGTGTTGCATGACTTTCGAAAATCTTCTGCGCATAGTGACCTTTTGTGACCTGACCTTGACCTTGAGCTTTGCCAACAATCTCATTTTAGCTGATTTGGGATGTGTATTATACCTTTGGGAGCACTTTGGGAGACCATGGTCGCAATCAAAATATTTTGATAGAAAGTATGGTTCATAAACTCAAATGCCTCCATTTTGACCTATGACCCCACCTTGAAATATGTGACCTCAATACGAAAATTTAGAGTATGCTTTAGATGCGTCTCATTGAGTGCTTTCGAATTCCGCGTTGCGCGTCTCGTTGCGATCATTGGTTCCGGAGATAACGAGGTGTGTGTGTGTGTGTGTGTGTGTGTGTGTGTGTGTGTGTGTGTGTGTGTGTGTGTGTGTGTGTGTGTGTAGGGGGGGGGGGGGGGGCAATACCCCCCTCCCCCCGGTCAATGGCGTTCTGCTGATACCCCGATCAAGTGGGGCTTAAAATGACCAAATTACCAAAATGTCCAGCTGTATGCGACCAGATGGTACCAATTTTACCTATAATAATCCATTGTACATGCCCTAAATGAACACATTTAAAAGTGCACTTCTAGAGAAAGAGTTTGAAGAGTATATGTGGAAGTAACCAAAATCTTTAATAGCTATGTCGCCAACAGCCGTGTCCAAACTGATAATCCTTCTAAATCATGACAATGATGGTGGTGATAACTGCAGAGAGAAATACATCAGAAGAAGTCTGTTGACATTCATCGAGTAATATCCGGATGCAGTGTATTACGATCGTGACAACCTTTAGTTTCTTGAGGATGCCGGAGCTCCCACCCTGAGGCGGTAAGACAGCGCCCATCCTGAGGCGGTAAGACAGCGCCCACCCTGAGGCGGTAAGACAGCGCCCACCCTGAGGCGGTAAGACAGCGCCCACCCTGAGGCGGTAAGACAGCGCCCACCCTGAGGCGGTAAGACAGCGCCCACCCTGAGGCGGTAAGACAGCGCCCACCCTGAGGCGGTAAGACAGCGCCCACACTGAGGCGGTAATACAGCGCCCACCCTGAGGCGGTAAGACAGCGCCCACCCTGAGGCGGTAAGACAGCGCCCACCCTGAGGCGGTAAGACAGCGCCCACCCTGAGGCGGTAAGACAGCGCCCACCCTGAGGCGGTGAGACAGCGCCCACCCTGAGGCGGTAAGACAGCGCCCACCCTGAGGCGGTAAGACAGCGCCCACCCTGAGGCGGTAAGACAGCGCCCACCCTGAGGCGGTAAGACAGCGCCCACCCTGAGGCGGTAAGGCAGCGCCCACCCTGAGGTGGTAAGGCAGCGCCCACCCTGGGGCGGTAAGACAGCGCCCACCCTGAGGCGGTAAGACAGCGTATCAGAGCTGCCTCAGCTTCGGCCGATATAAGACTTTTGAGGCGTTCTTAAGTAACAGGTCTGTAGCGAATGGTGGGAAATGTCTCCAAAAACTCATAATTTTAGGAACATCGACATGGCGTTGAAAAGAAGCCACTCGAAAGTTGTGCTCACCATACTAAAAGGGGCATGCCTGCACGTGCGCTCCGCAAACCGACATGGTGCACAGCAGCTGACTCACTGGGTCACATGATGTGTCCAATGGCACGGTATACTAATGTGCCGAGTTAGGTGATTCTCAATATCAAAACAAGGGATTTGCGATAGTTTAAACTTTGTCCCACTAATTAGTGGACATCCGTTATTGTGTTTTCGCTACCATTATTATACAATCACTCCACGCAAATATTTTTTCCTCTTCAAACTATAGACGACGCTTGTCATCATGGGTGACATGATTCTGTTTAATTTTAGACCATTAGATACTTATTTCAGTTATTGGAAATTATGGTGTTTCAGAATTCAGAAAGAGAAGAAAAAAAACATTGCATGCACCTGTACGGGCTATACTGGTTTTCCGTTCATCATGGTTTAAAGGAAATAGTTTACCTTCGGAATTTTTTTCAGAACACGATTTTATTATATTTTGTAATACAGTTTCTTTTTTTCTTTTCAAAAATGGTCCTATATCGCGCCAATTCAGGACAGAAGGTCGTAAATTATTAATGTTATGGTGTGCGTTATTGGTCTGCGCATGCTCAGACCAGTGCTGGCACTCTCAGACGGTACGGTATATCATATATGCGCCGCATTCCTTCGCCAAAAAGTCAAATATCTTCGGCTGGAGAGTCTTTTCAGCCAAGAAAAGTTGCCGATAAGGATTTCTCAACACGGGCTACAAAACTGCTATTTCAGTTCAAAATCCCATGTTGAAGGTGAACTATTTCCTTTAAGCGGGAGGTACCATATATTTCGAAAGTTTTTTAACATCAGGCTTGATATGCACACACTACCAAACTTTTTAACAATGCCTACTTTTTTCCTTTAGTTATATTCAGAATGTTTCCTCTTTGCATGTTAGGTACGCGAGCAGAATAAACTGGTGATGGTGATTTAGTGATGCCCTCCTCAGACACAATTCTACCGCCAGGCACGACATCAGCATCACTTGGGTCACTTGGCAAGCTAGCCGGTGACACCACAAAACCCAGTTTTTTTTTTGCCGCAGATACCGCAAAAACTGCAAAAACAACGCCTACTTAAAATTCGGTCGGCACACTCCTGCTGGCATACTTTTCGACTAGAGACTAGAGAAGCACGAGAGGGGCAAATCGTAAAAGGTCATCCCTTCGAATTGTATCGAAAAGGGCATCGAGCGAACCTTTACGACACAAGTGTTCGAGGATGCATGTTAAAACGTGATGCCTTTTCTTCTACACTCTAATTCCACCTATTTTAACACGTCGTACCGGTGCTCGACGCGCCTTCCCCTGCCGAGTGGACGTATGAACACTCCTCGCACTCGATTCCTATGGGGAATAGGCGGAAACCGACTATAGCATTAGATAGCTCGTACAAATTCATATCGAAACCATTTTTATTGCTCCGCTCAGGTCAATATTGAAGTCACCAGAGGTCATCAAATATCAATTTTTTCCAAGTTGTTTTTCCAAGTGGTATTTGCCCAAAGAACCCTGCCTATCTCGCGAACTAACAATCTCGGAACAAGCGGAACAATCGAAAGCTCTTAAAAATGCAATCTTTAAAGTATCCTTCATTTTTTATCAGGTCAAGTCAAAAAGTGTGGGCTCCAGAAGTTACCAGTGGTCAAAAGGCTGCATTTGGCAAAAGTTTTTCGATAATATATTTGCATCTAATAAAGATATAATAATTATTTTAACGTTACCTGTCGTGCTTGCTTCGTCAAGACATTTCGAACCATATTCATTGCGATTGGGTTGTGTCAAATTTTAAAATTTTATCTCTGGTCGAGGTCGTTCGGGGTCATATGACAACCCATGTTGATCTTGCTGCACAACATCGGAAGTATCCCGACGAGATTAACCGCAGTGGTGTCGGTCTGTCTCACGTCTTTATATTCATTCCATCAATATTTATTGGCGAAGAAGTGCTAGTTGACCTCAGATGACCTCAGCTGACCTTGCGGGTCATTAGGCAAAAATTGTGCCTGGGTCATCAGCGATGATATATAACACGCGCATTGCCGGGGGTTCGCGCCAATCACGAACTACGGGGGGGATTTCCGCCCCCTAAGATCTAAAAAACTTCGCAACGTAGCGCCAATAAGAAAGCGGCGTTAGCTAGCTCAAGACAAGCTATATCGAAAGTATATCAGTCATTATTGTCAGGTCAGGTCAATATTGAGGTCACCAGAGGTCACAAAAGAGCAAATATCGGCTATATTTGAGTGTCATTAATACATCCTCTATATCTCGATAACTAAAAGAGCTAGCGACGCGCAGAAAAAGCGTTCGAGAGATAATTGAGTTTTCTGTCACTATGGTTTCATTGGAATTAACCTAAGTTTAATAGTTAGGTGAGTAGAAGCCATTAATTTAGAAACATTCTAAACATTGTCGCATTGTTTTTTTATACTTTTGACAGAACCATTATAGAGTAAAACAGTTTTCACCAATGTGTTTGTCTCGTCGAGACGCATCGTATAATATATTGGGTGACCTTGTTAGGCCATATCCATAAATTTACCTGACCTGGTCAGTTCAAGGTCAGGTCTAGATGAAATTTTACATCAATTGATTCGAATCGACAAGCCAAATACAATGGTGAAACCCCTATTGCTCTGCCTTTATTTGGTAAAGAGTTATTGAATACGAGTCATACGTGACCTGGGGGTCACCTGAGTTGACCTCGTAGAGGTCAAATAACATAAATGTGACATGTGCTTTGCATTTGGCAAAAGAGTGGTGGATCTGGTGACAACTGTCAAATTGTCATTTCCTATCGATTTGTGTTTTCATTTTCCCCATTTACTTATAATGTGGAGGTTACGAAATCGACCTGACCTTAGGTCACTGATATGGAACATTCGAGATAAACAGATTGTAGGTACTTATCGCCTGATGACATCCTGTGAGTTTCAAACCGTTCGGTAAATCACTTTGGCTGTGGCATGACACATTGTTTTTTTTTAGGTGGAGTCACTTGACTTGACCTGGTGACCTGACCTGAGATGATCCGAGGTAAACACAAATTCACACCATGTGGGTAATTGATGCCCGAACAGCTCTGTCAAATTTTGCGGTGCTGCACGCCACCGTTTTTTTCTCTCGCTATTCATGAACAACCTCAGCAGGGAGGTGGGGGGGGGGGGGGGGGGAGAGGAGGGGAGGAGGGGGAGGGAGGAGGGAATCAACCCCTGGCAGTGCGCGTGATAATAGCATGATCTTGAAATAATTGGACTGATCTTGAAATGATTGCATATTCTCTGAATGGAAGGACTTTCTGGTTCCGCCTGGGGAAAGTGGTGGCCGCCGATGGTGGCTACATCGAGTGATATTTGTACCTTATATGTGACTAACTGTATACCTATAAAGTTTCATTGAAATATATTAATTTGTTATACAAAAACGATGCTTTTATTATCCATTATTTTCCCCCAGATTTATCTGCGCCACACTGTTCTTCGAGGCAAATTCGTGCTCCGTAAGCCGACTTTGATAAAACTTTGTTCCACAGAATCATGATGAAGACAAGCAGCTACCCTAAGTTTCGGAGCTGGGCGTATTTGGCATTCAGAAAACGGAGCAATTACATTGTTGCAACATTGCTTTTTATGGTCATCAGTACTATATATTCTAATGAATATCTCGTTTTCCGGTAAGTTCCAGTTTCTACTCCTTGCTTTATGTGGAGCAAGCTGTGATATTTGGTCACCTACGTTCAGGGGCGTAGCCAGGATTTCGGCCAGGGGGGGGGGGGGGGGCAAACGGGATCAGAGGGGCCCTCGTAGCCAATTGGGGGCCCACACACTGGCGGATCTAGGGTTCGAGTTTGGGGGTAAAAATTTATATCCCATCAAACCCATCAAACCGCCTGAAATCAGCACAAAATGTACACATTTCCTGATAAGAAAATATAAGCAACTTTATCTAAGGAAGTTTGTTTTATATCAGCTATCAATGCATAAGCAAGCGAAATCCGATGAGTTTTCAGAAATGTGTGAGACTTTTTGGGATTCCCCCTCCCTAAAAAAAACTTGGCAGATCCAGGGGAAAAGGGGCCATAGCAGCCGTCAAACCGCCTGAAATCAGCACAAAATGTACACATTTCCTGATAAGAAAATCTAAGCAACTTTATCTAAGGAAAGTTTGTTTTAAATCAGCTATCAATGCATAAGCAAGCAAAATCTGATGAGTTTTCAGAAATTTGAGACTTTGGGATTCCCCCTAAAAAAAACTTCCGTGCCTCCCCCCACCACCACCACCACCCATCCCAAACGTCTTCTTCCAAACGTCCAGACCCCAATACATTTTGTCCTAACGTCACAATAACTTCACGCGCATCCACATGAGGGCTTGCGCTGTTATTGTAGCTCGTTGGCTATGCTACCAAATGCTGCCATATTTAGGGAAATAGGAGGTCGGACAGATCATTTTGTAACCAACGCTTAAAAGTCGATAACATTAACTCGGTAGGCCTGAGGCAGGCACGTAGCCAAGGGGGGAGAGGCTACCCCCCCCCCCCCCCCCCCCCCCGCCCTGGAGGCCCGGCGGGCCCTTTTCGGGCGCGCAGCGCGCAGCGCACCGAAAAGGGCCGACGAGACCACGCTCATGGACTACGCGAAGCGTGGTCTTTAAGAGTTTAGAGCATTTCAGAGGTTCTTTAGGGGCACCAGGGCCCTTTCTGAAAGACCAGAGGGCCCTTGGACGTTCAGCAGAGCCCTGTACATGTCAGAAGGGCCCCTGGACAAGCCGAAAGGGCCCCTGAGCGGGTCAAAGGGCCCCTGAACACGTCGAATGAGCACCGAGCCAGCACAGAGGGACCCCTGGGAAGGTCGGAGAGGCCCCTGAGCATGTCGGCAGGGCGACAAAGCAGCCAGTGCGGTCCCTTGCCAGGTCTTAAGGACCCCCTGAACAGGCTGGAGGGCCCCTGGACAGACCAGCACCAGAGGGCCTCTGGGAAGTTAAAAGGGCCCCTGTGCATGCCAGAGGGGCCCCTGACCAGACCAAAAGGGCCCCTGAACATGCCGAATGGGCTCCTAGTCAGCACGGAGGGGCCCCAGGGCAGGTCGAAGGGCCCTCTGAGCATGTTGACAAGGCGACAAAACAGAAAGCGCAGTCTCTTGCCAGGTTGGAAGGGCCCCTTAGAAGGCTGGAGGGCTCCTGGGCAGACCAGAGGGCCCTTGGGAAGTTCAAAGGGCCCCTGTGCATGTCAAAGGGGCCCCTGACCAGACCGAAAGGGTCCCTGAGCAGGTCAGATGGCCCCTGATTACGTCGAATGGGCCTCTGGCCAGCACAGAAGGACCCCTGGGCAGGTCGGAGAGGCCCCTGAGGATGTCGGCAGGGTGAAAAAGCAGCCAGTGCAGTCCCTGGCCAGCTCGGAAGGGCCCCTGAGCAGGCTGGAGGGCCCCTGGACAGACCAGAGGGCCCCTGGACAGACCAGAGGGACCCTGGACAGATCAGAGGGCCCCTGGAAAGTTGAACCTCACAAAATAAAGTGGCCGAAATCCGTAGAGTTTTTCATATTTTTTTTTTTTTTTTTTTTTTGGGGGGGGGGGGGGGGGGGTAACGCTCGGGAAGGGGCCCTTTCGAGGCGCCGCCCCCCCCCCCCACACCCCCTGGACGAAATCCTGGCTACGTGCCTGGCCTGAGGGGCCCTCGAAATGCCTGAGGGGGCCCTCGAAATGTCTGAGGGGCCCTCGAAAGGAATTGGAGGCCCTGGGAAGGCCTGAGGGGCCCTCGAAATAAATACCAGCTCTTAAATGCTGTTATTTATTCGTGTTAGATTTGTTCGTGGACGTTCTTTATGCGACATAAGGCGTTTTGCGGGCACCTGACACCATCCAAAACACTGGGGCCTTCGGCCCCAGGGGGCCCTTGCTCGGTCGCCAGAGGGGCCCGCCTGGCCTCCAGGGTGGGGGGGGGGGGCATGGCCCCTTTGGCCCCCCTTGGCTACGCCACTGCCTACGTTATGAGTCAAGCACAATGTATGTGCGGACATTTAGGTCCTTGATGCGCATCCATCATTTTATAAAATATAGTGGCACATTCCAAAGTAAATATTGTCCGAATTATTTGCACAAAAACATTTTTGGAAAGACGATTCTCTACTGAAGTTTAAAAACCGGGGCATTCACGTTTTTATATGTAGATTCAATTAATGAACTGGAAGGCCTGCAATTTATATAGCCATTTATTTATATAGCCAGCTAATTTATATAGTCAGCCAATGAGAAGGCAGATAATTGATATGGCCAGCCAATGAGAAGGCAGCTAATTTATATAGTCAGCCAATGAGAAGGCAGCTAATTGATATGGCCAGCCAATGAGAAGGCAGCTAATTGATATGGCCAGCCAATACGTTCGCTGCCCATTGACCGGTCCGATTTAGGTGATTATTTTTAATACAACTAAGCATAGAGCACATTATTGTCATGTATCTATATAGCCAGTTAATTTATATAGCCAGCCAATGGGTTCGCTGCCCAATCCCCGGTTCGATTTATATCTTATGAAAGCGATTTGGACAGAACTGCAAGGCAAACTTAAGACATAAACACTAAACGACGGGCACATTACTGCATACAACTTTACATGTACCAAGCAAAACCATTCTCCATGGTGTGTCAAAAGCGGAAATAGCGCCGCGCCGCCTCCCGAGCGTCGGCCGCCATAGGGAAATGGGCACTTTTTTCGCTCTGACGACGCACTGAAACTAAAGAAGCCTTAACTAGATATGACACGCAATAGGCAGATGTATTAACTACGCTATAGAAACATTTATGTACCTCTGTGACGAAAACTCGATCCGCCTTTTGCATGTTTGTGAGTGATTGCACGGCCAAATTAACATTGAACGCGGGGTTTTTCTGTGGATTTTCCGACCTCGCGGCATTTTACCTTAATTCATTCCATCAGGGTGAATTATTTCTCTTCACTAGCTATAAGACGTTAAAGACAATTATTCAGTGCATATGATCACTCAAAAACAAATCACATCAGACTTAAACTCTAGCCGCCATTTACGGTTGAATATCACGAATTAAATATAAAAAGCTAGTGGAGCAAGTTGACTGGTTCTTATCTTAGCGAATGTGTATGACTACTTCGTGACATTTTTTTTTATAAACTCGTGTTACGCTTTATGCGATGCTCAGTATGACCCCTTGATTTAAACTCATTTCATAGTTGAATACCGGAAAAGTGGACAGGGTTTTAATTTCATGAACCTATGTTAAAGAACCACGCTAATGCACCTTGGTGCTAAAACGTGTCTTGAATGGGTGGAACAAACACACACATTGAAATATATCGAATGACAAGGGCTACACAATGGCTATCTCGGATTTGTTAAATTTTGTTTTTTGACCCCTTAACCCTATTTGTAACAGGCTCTTGGCTACCCCTATTTGTAACAGGGGGGGGGGGATTCCGCCCCCCCCACCCCCCCGGAGATCTCGAGATCTACACGTCCGATTTTCAAAAATGAAACGGTGTTTCGTTCCCCTCAACACGATCTACATTTATAAATAAAAAATGTATATACATTTGGGATAGGGGGGCAACAGGGGGGCAAAAACTACAAATTTTAGTGGTATTTTTGATCCAACATAGCTTTCATGTTTATCGACCGATTTTAACACAACTAATAGGAATCGATAGAGATTAAATCGGAAATTGATATATGACGGCGACGTTTGAAAATTCAAAAATCATAGGCGTGTGCAGGTCACTCAATATGGGGGTGAAGTAAATGCGTAATAAAACCATTTTTGGATGTTGTTTTTTTGATAAATGAAATGGTATGTGATTGAGACATTATAAAAACAGTTATTAATCATATTTTTGCCATAGGCGGTACCAGGTTAGTGAAAAAGGGGGGTAAAATTGGGAAAAATATTAACCGCAGACAAGTTGCTACCCAGCACTATAAATATGTTACTGATCATAGATAGTTCCTTTTTGTATGTTGTACTTCATCATAGGCGTATCCAGGATCCAAACTAGGGCGGCGCAAGACCTTTTGATAAGTATATTATCCGCTATTATGATACTAACTAGTCAACACTGACTATTTCACTTACAACTTCAATTAACATTGCTTACCCCCCTTTTTACCCTACCTGGACTCGCCTATTATCTTATAATCGTTCGTAGAGTAGCCTGTGGTGCGTGTTGCATCCGAAAACTGCAGTATGTTATGTCATTGTACGCCCATGCCTCTTAGTTTCCTTGCAATAATATGACCCCCTTTCTTCCATTCCTGAGCGCGCCTCTGCAAAAAATGACTTTATTCCCTTTTCTGGTCTCATATGTGCATATATTATTATAATCCAAACGTATATTGCGCCGTTATCGCTGGCATATCGTCATCACCATGCCAGTCACCCCCCTTTTCATGTTCCTGAACACGCCCCTGAAACTCTATATGTAATAAATAATGCAAATAATGGAAGCAGAAGCTATCTTTTACATCTTGATAGCTATAAATGCCTCTTACATTGCTCTATTGGCTTCCCGCCAAGCATTTAATACTTCCTGGAAACCCTCCCTTTTCAAGCCCCTGAAACCGCCTCTGCCATGCAATTTTGTATGATATTTCATTAACATCATCTAATTTGCACTTGTTGCAATCACGGTAAACCGATGTAACTCCTTCATACTTGATGCAGTTAGGAAGAAACCGTGAAGATCGCATTTCCGTATTTTCGCCAAATGTGGCCTCCGAACCCACCCAAAACTGTGCCCTGGAACCGCCTCTGTTCAAGTTAAGAACTCAAAATTTTGACTCCAAATGAGGAGTTCAATTCTTTGAAAAGTCCCAAAATTTAATGGGCCTGCTCCCAGCCGTTCTGGAGATATCTGCGAAAAACATGAGG
This sequence comes from Chirona hameri, assembly GCA_036785665.1. Lineage (NCBI taxonomy): Eukaryota > Metazoa > Arthropoda > Thecostraca > Balanomorpha > Balanidae > Chirona > Chirona hameri. The sequence continues at coordinate 55,070 of JAXIVJ010004744.1, read as the reverse complement.
GGGGGGGGGGGGGGCGGCGGAATCCGCCCCCCTGTTACAAATAGGGTTAAAAAGTTTTTGTTTGGGAAAAATACCCTCAAAATCAAAACTTTCAAATATTTTCACAAAACCGGAATACATGTTGGAGAACCACATATGGTCAATACCCAAATCAAATTCTAAAGCAATATTTTTATTTTTGACTGACTTATGGCTCCCTAAGTATGAGTAACTCATGGCGTCATAATTTTAAATTGCGTTTTTGGCTTTTAGTGACCAGATACAGAAAAATAGATGCCAGCACTGTATTGCTGAGACAAAACTGATCTAGAAACATGCCTTATTTATTAAGATTGATTAATTTGAAATATCGAACTTTTGTGACCTAACCTTGACCTGAGCTTGACACTAACCTGACTTAAATGAGGTCAGATGGTTAAATGACTATCACTATCAAATTATACGTGCAAAATAGACCATAAAACATGTGTCGCATGACTTTCGTAGATCTTCTGCGCATAATGACCTTTTGTAACATGACCTTGACCTTGACCTTTGCCAACAATCGCACTTAAGCTCATGCGGGATGTAATTATACCTTTGGGAATACTTTGGGTGATCATGGTCGCACTCAAAGGCTTTGGATGGAACGTATGACCCATAAGCTCAAATGCCTCGATGTATAACTTTGACCCGACCTTGACCTGATATGTGACATTAATTCGAAAATGTCGAGTACGCTTTAGATGCGTCTTAATGAGAACTTTTGAATGCCGCTTTGCGCGTCTCGCTGCGATAATTGGTTCCGGAGATAACGATAACGACAGTCAGTCATCTATTGGTAGACCGACGAACTATTCCTGACCGGCTATTTCCCAATCTGACACACCATGCGTTCTTTCCCTGTTCATTTCCCGTTCCGTTCCCGTTCCGTTCTTTCACAGTCTGCCAAAACAGTTTAGCTGTTTAATTACCGGCAATATGACATCCGGCTTCAACAAAATCTCCCAGACGGAGGTGCCACACCTCCGTCTGAGAGATTCTGCTGCCAGTCATGCGTTCATTGTTGAAGTCTCAGCGATGGCATTTATTCCGACGCTAATATTGCGTCAGCAAGCATTTACGTTTGTCTTCATCATAAGTTACAGGACCTATAAGCTAGAAGCGAATTATTTTGTGTGGATATTGGTCAATACAGACCTGCTTTATACATTTATATCCTGCTTTATACATTTGTATTCTTCAAATTCGTACATGTTTGGGTGGTACGACGGTGTGAAGGACACAATTGTCACAAAATATTCAATTTCAATTTCAATGCCTGGCAACCTGCCTAAATATTACTCAAATAGCTTTGTTTTACACATATAATTTGAAGACTGTACATTCGCCTGCAAAGTGGCAAAGTCTCAGCGTTCTACGTCCAACAGTTTCCGAGCACCGATTTAAATACTGAAAAATGCTCTAAAATGATTATTGTCTTATGTAAGAGGTCATAACTTTGCACATGCTTCGCTCTGAACGACATGTTATACGCCAGGCCAATCTATTCTCTATTGGATCGTGTTGATCGCATGTCGCTGCGACCCTCGGTTTCCGAGCTATCGGCCCGGGATCGACGCTGCATTTGCCCGTTTTTCGCGATTTCTGAATTGTTTGTTTCCCATATTAAAGCAATGGCAGTGGTTTGGCGCGTGCTGCGGCCAACCCCGTTGTCAGAGACTTGGAATTTTAATACGATAGTGCGCTTCTACCACCGGACCTGCGTGCCAAATTTCACGTACTTACCAAATTCGTACTTACCACGTACTTACCAAAATACCAAATTTCACTGGCTAACTTGACGCGGAAAGCTTACAATTCCTGCGCTGTCGTTTCAAAATAATGGAAACAGACAACTGGTTGGACGTTTGATTCTGTGCCGGGGACCGGGGCTCAATCCCTCGGCGGGCCTCTGAAAAAGTCTGTCCGGCTCCCCATACCCTTCGGAACAGGGTGAGAGTTCCAATTAGCACCTTGGTCCCAAGAGGATACGGTGCTTGGTCCACAAACCAATTGGACGCTTGAGCCAAGAAGCTACGCGCCCTAACCCAACAACGGTTGCAAACCACCCTGCTTAGTACCCCGCGAATCTTAAAGGAAATAGTTCACCTTGAATTTGTTTTTGCCCAGCACGATTTGATTATATTTTTTTAATACAATTTCTTTTCATATTGTCAAACATGTCCTTATATCGCGCCGATTCAGGACAGAAGGCCGTAATTTTTTATTGTTTATCAAAACTATATGCATACTCTCTGCGTCAGAGTCCTGACGTCACGCGAATGTAAACAATGGTTCAATTCGAAAGTAGTCGCGTAAAGATAGACTCGCATTGGAGATGTGCCAACCGGCGGTCGGCGATTCGCTTGCTAGCACCAGCTGCAAGCTGATTGGCTGATGGTATAGCCTCTACCCGGGCTAGAACTAGTACATCATTCTTTCGCCTGCAGCGCATTCCTTCGCCAAAAACTCCAATATGTTCGGCTGGAGAGTCTTTTCAGTCAAGAAAACTTGCAGATAGGGGTTTCCCAACACGGGCTACAAAACTGCTATCTCAGTTTAAAACTAATGTTGAAGGTGAACTATTTCCTTTAACCTAAACTGCCAAACCATAAATCGGACCAAGCTGATAGAAGATCATTGAAGTCGGGCGTCCTGGACCCAAGAGGCTATACGCCCTAGTCCACCAACAACATAACCCAACAACAACAACGCTACGCACCCTAACCCAACAACAACTACAACATACCTTAAACAACAGTGCGGCTCTTAAACTGGTACCTGGTACCTCCTGTCCTGCCCCCTGATGGTATGACCTGGTACCTCCTGTCCTGCCCCTGGTGGTCACCTGGTACCCTCCTGTCCTGCCCCCTGGTGGTCTGACCTGGTACCCTCCTATCCTGCCCCATGGTGGTCTTATCTTGTACTCTCCTGTCCTTCCCCCTGATGGTCTTATCTGGTACGCTCCTGTCCTGCCCCTGGTGGTCTTATCTGGTACCCTCCTGTCCTGCCCCTTGGTGGTCTTATCTGGTACCCTCCTGTCCTGCCCCTTGGTGGTCTTATCTGGTACCCTCCTGTCCCCTGGTGGTCTTATCTGGTATCCTCCTGTCCCCTGGTGGTCTTATCTGGTATCCTCCTGTCCCCTGGTGGTCTTATATGGTACCCTCCTGTCCCCTGGTGGTCTTATCTGGTACCCTCCTGTCCCCTGGTGGTCTTATCTGGTACCCTCCTGTCCCCTGGTGGTCTTATCTGGTACCCTCCCGTCCCCTGGTGGTCTTATCTGGTACCCTCCTGGTCTTATCTGGTACCCTCCTGTCCTGCCCCTGGTGGTACAGTCTTATCTGGTAGCCTGCCCCCTGGTGATCTACCGTTGAACTTATGGTGCCTGACTGTTTCTGTTCCCTGGTGGCATCGAGGACGCATCTTTCCGTTTCGAGACGCTGGCAGTATTTTGACGTACCGCGTCCACGCGTTACCCATAGTTCAACACTGTCGGAGACCCGCTGCAGGGGAAATGAGCAGCTGTTCTCGATCATTTATACCACGATTGTGGGGTATTTTCCGACATCTCGCTTGCACGTATTGACATGTCTATATACGCCTGCTGTATCGTGTCGTGTGCTGAAACGTGCAGTTATATGTATAATCTAGAAACGCCGTATCTCGATTTGTAAAAATATGGCATATATCATCATAGCATTTACATGCCTTCGTTTTGGTGGCGCAGTCAGCCTTTGCGTATGGGTGGGAACTGGGCATATTGTTTATTGCGTGTGGGCGAGGTTGCGAGGGAGACCAGCGCCCGACCCGGGATGCCAGCGCATCGACAACACACCGTACAGATGGCGCGGCAATCGCCATCGCAAGAGCACGGATGGCGCAGAGATCGCGTCACACAGCAGATTTCCAGTGATCACCACCGCTGCCAGGGCCGTCTGGCGCCGCGGCCACAAACACAGCGGTCCGCGGCGGCGCGGCCGACTGTCACGGATCACCACTGCCGCCGCGGGGTGCCGAATAGTCGCCCTGCTGACCTCATCGTTATAGCCGCCGCCAGCCTCAGCGTACGGGTCGTCAGCAGCCTCCTCGTCAATGTACTTGCTGGCGTAGCTCTCGTAGTCCTTCTCCTCGTACTGTTCTTCCTCCGGGTACTCCTGGCCGTAGCCGTCTCCCTGCTGGTCGTACGACGCGTCGGTGTCGTATCCCTCCTCCGAGTATCCCTGCTGCTCCTTTCCGTACTGGTTGTACTGGTTTAACTGGTCATGGTGGCCGCCGCCTCCGCCGCCTCGGCCGGCCGGCTGATGCTGCCCTCTACCGGCCGGATGACCTCGGGTCGGCGGACCGCCGTGGGTGGAAGGCTGTCCTCTGTTGGGCGGGTGGCCCGGCCCGAGGCGTGGCTCCGGTTATACTGAGAAAAGTAAGAAGTTCCAAAACTTTTAATTATGCTATTTCAGTTTTCATTTGTAATCAACATCGGTACGGTATGTAGCTACTTAACCCGACATTGACTAGGGTCTCAGCAGAACGCCATTGACTGGGGGAGGGGGAGGGGGCGTTAAACGCCCCCTGGTTATCTTCCGAACCAATCATCGCAGCCAGACGCGCAAGGCGGCAATCAAAAGCTCTCAATGAGATGAGTCTAAAGCATACTCAAACATTTCAAAGTGAGGTCAAATGTCAGGTCAAGGTCAGGTCAAAGGTCAAAATATACGTATTTGAGTTTATGGACTATACCTGCCATATAAAGCCTTCGATTACGACCATGACCACCGAAAGTCCTGCCTACACATCTCGTATGAGCCAAAGTGAGATTGTTGGCTAAGGTCAAGGTCAGGTCACAAGGTCACTATGCTCAAAATATCTACGAGTCATGCAACACATGTTTTATGAGTTATTTTCCACGTATAATTCGATAATGATAAGTCATTTTTCCACCTGACTTCATTTACGTGAAGTTAATGTCAAGTTCAGGTCAAGTTCAGGTAACTGAAGGAAACAATTTCCAATTTATAAATCTAAATAAAAAGGCATGTTTCTAGACCAGTTTTGTCTCAGAAATACAGCGGTGCATTTATTTGTCTGTATCGGGTCAATAAAAGCCAAACAACGCAATTTTTAAATATGACGTCATGTGTTACCCATACTTTAGATGCCATTAGTCAGTCCAAATTTGTGATATCATTCTGAAATTTGGTATGGTAGTTTCCCATATGTGGTTCTCTGACATATATTCCAGCTTTTTGAATATCTTCGAAAATTGTATTTTGTGGGCATCCCCCCACCCAAAAAAAAGTTTTTGCATTCTTTGGGGTCAAAAACCAAAATGTTCAAAATTCCGAGATAGCCATGTTGTAGCCCTTGTCATTTGCTATCTTTTGACGTTTTTGGATTGCATTTTTCTCATTATATGGCATTTGTACGGTCTGTTACATTTTAGCTGATTTTGGTGTAATCGTGTGTAGTGACGTCACTAATTTCGATATAACTCGAAATTGTTCAACGAAATTGGTTTATTTTTTCACAGAAGACGTCAAATAAATGTAGAAGAAGGTACCCGAAGTTTGACGTTGATTGCGCTATTGGTTTTTTACCTATTACGAAAATTCATCAGGAGGGGGGGAGGCGTTAAACGCCCACCCCCCGTCAATGGTGGGTTAACGACGCATCTGCCAGGAAAGCCTAAGCGTCGCGAACGCCACGGCAACCGCAGCATTTTATGGTGGCCCGAAAGGGATGGTGTCCGGACACACCAGGAACCAGTCGGCTCCAAAACGCACACCTTAGCTGAGGTACACCAATCCCATTCTCAAATGACATCGCCTACCACAAGTTAACATTTAACAAGTTTCAATGGTTGTACACCGTGAGACCCGTGAGAGAGAAAAAAAACGTGAGACCTGTGAGTAGTCAATTCAGGTAAGTGGGGTTCCGCACGTGACCTGTGACCTGTGACCTAAGGCCGACTGGATGCCACGGACTTACTCAGCTGAGGCACATCCTGTGTGCGTTCCGCAAATATGTGTCGACGTCTGTCCCGATGTGAGTCACCAGTTCAAGTGACTGCATGCCCCGCTGGCTCCCTTCCGTCGCGCCAGGCACGAGATGCAGAATTGCCCGATGGTCGCTACGTCCGGTCTGGAAGCGTTTATAATGCACTGTAACGGTTCAGTAACGACATTTACCACATGCTGAGATATCCTTTTGACATTATCACGTGCTTTTGGGAAAAGCTTTCGGCCCGCTGCGGCTAATGTTGAAGATCAAAGGACACGATTTTGACCTAGGTCATTTTGATTTTCCCAGACAGATTTAACAATATTGAGAGCGGAAGTCAAAAACAGAAGCACATACGATATTTTTTCATAGCAGAGCATTGTTGAAACAATTGCAGACTCTGGCGCTATTGATACCAAAACGCCAGATATATGTCGCGTTTCCAATCAAAATGCAGGCGGGTCATTGCGAATTTCTAGGTCAGTTTGGCGTATTAACTACAGAAACATATCGGTACATTGTAGAAGGTGTTTATTGCTGCAAAACACATTTGAGCGACTGATGACAGAGAACATGCAGTGAATCAAAAAGATCATGGAAGCTTGGGTAATTATTAGTTTTTTTAGCTTAAAATAAGTTTCAAAATATGATTTTTTAGATTAAAATAAGGCCTTCCAATCACTTGTTCTACATGCAGTGAATCGTTGTTGTCTCAGCTCTCCCCATTGCTCTTCCTTATTTCAGTCAAAAACGAGCATAGAAGTGCGTTCAGTGCAGTTGTGTTGAAATTTTCCAGAATTTCGCCTTTCTGTTTGTTGCAGTGTTCTTTGAGACGTTTGATCCAGTGCTCGGTTTTTCTCATTGTTTCTTCACTTCGGCTAGACCCGATAAACTTCCTCACTCTATCTTCTGACGTTCCTAGGTTCTCATTGTCTGATATTTGAAAGCCTAAATATGGAGGAAAAAATGATCTTTCGATATGGGTGCCATTCTCCATACTTCATAAGCAGAAGAATTACTTTAAGAAGTCTATATTTCAGGCACAATCTACAACGCGGAAACGGCATGTGGTAAATATCTTCCCTCCCTTGTGCTTGGCAAATTATGCAATATTGACCTCGTTTTTTTTTGCTTCGTACCTCGGGCCTACCGGCCCTCGGTCCTCCACATAAAACAACCTCTGTAAATATTGCAGAATTTTATTGCAGAATTTGCAGAATTGCAGAAATTATTTTTATAATACAATGATAAAACACTGGCACCTAGACCCAGATGCACACGACCACATCACATGTACCGAAAGAAACAGACACCATTCTGTTTTTCACAGTGTTGTGGAAATCGTCTGATCCAAAGTTCCGTTTTTCTATTCGTTTCTGCACTGCGGCTTGATTCAATAAACTTCCTTATTTTGTCGTCTTCGGACTCTTCTTCATCATCTGACACATTAAATCTCAAATACCAAGGATTTTTTTTTTAAATCTCTAATAGTCCATAGGTATCTGTTCAAGTTTCTCTACTCGATCTAAACGGCATGTAGTAAATATCTTCCCACCCAAGGCCCTACATACTTTCCCACCCTTGGGCTGGGCAAATGCTGTTTTATTTACCTCAGCTTTTTTGCTACGGACCTCGTGCCTACCGGCACTCGGTCCTCCGCAAAAAAACCTCTGTAAATAAAAAGCATTTTCCCAGCACCGGGTGGGAATATATAGGGTATGACGGCAAACCAGTAAAAAATACACCAAAGACCACTTGACAATTTTTGCAGCATATATTGGAAAAATCATGTAAAACATAAATGAGTAAGGGCACGATACCCACCTCAAAAAGCACGTCCCGGATGTAGTCCCTCATGTGGTGTTTATTGAACGGGGCCGGCTGCTGCCAGTGGTCACAGTGGTCGCATGATGGCAGACGTGTAGACCGCACGAGGACCCGTCATCCTGTTTGGGCGTGTTGTCGGGTACAACCAGACACCAGTCAACCCATTCTGCAGGATGGACGACTTGAACCAAACGCTGCACCAGCTTGACGTCGGGGGCATCTGGTTGACCATACAGTGAGTCCAGGTGAACGATGCGCTTGAGTGGAACGAGCACGATGAACAGCGCCCAGTGAATACCGTGCCGGTTATAGGGCATGATCCAGATTTTCCCCTTATCGGCATGATACATCAGCAGACGCCGACACATGTCCTCTTCCAGCAGGTGTGTTCGCATCGTAAGGTTTACACCGTACCAGAATGTCGCAAGCGAAAACACTTCAGGATGACTTGATAAGGCTCGGATGTACGGGTTGATTATGTCATCAGTCAACCATCCACAGTCCACATGACCCGCCAGTCGACCCAAGGCTTCTTCATCCAGCCTCTCGCCTAGTGTTGCGGCTTCTTCATCCAGCCTCTCGCCTATTGTTTCGGATTTTTCAGCGAGTTTGAATGGGGCCCTGACCGGGGTTGAATGGTGGGGTCGTTTGGCCTCTTTGGCGCTCCTGACCGGATGCTTGCCCGGAACCTGATCCTTGCCCGGCTTGACAGAATCCCTGACCCGGGCGGTTATAGCTTGGCAATGTACACGTTCACGGTGTGCACGGTTCAAGGTGGCCAAGGTGACCAATGAACCAGAGCCAGCAGGTCTTGTGGCCGTCCCGGTCCGGTCCGTCCCGGTCACCAGCTTGTCGAGAACGACGCGTCGTGTACCAGCGGCAGGCTCCTGGAACTGCTCTGGATCTGGCGGGCAGCTGCGGTCCGCGGCAGGTCTCGTTGGAACGACGCGTCGTGTACCAGCGGCAGGCTCCTGGAACTGCTCTGGATCTGGCGGGCAGCTGCGGTCCGCGGCAGGTCTCGTTGGAACGACGCGCCGTGTACCAGCGGCAGGCTCATGGAACTGCTCTGGATCTGGCGGGCAGCTGCGGTCCGCGGCAGGTCTCGTTGGAACGACGCGTCGTGTACCAGCGGCAGGCTCCTGGAACTGCTCTAGCTCTGGCGGGCAGCTGCGGTCCGCGGCAGGTCTCGTTGGAACGACGCGTCGTGTACCAGCAGCAGGCTCCTGGAACTGCTCTGGATCTGGCGGGCAGCTGCGGTCCGCGGCAGGTCTCGTTGGAACGACGCGTCCACCAGTAACACGCTTATCACGACCACGTGTACCACGACCACGAGCGGCAGCAGGTACCTTGGCGCCAACTTCCATGCAGGTGGGCGGGTGCATGCGGGCGTACCACGTCGGCCTCTGTGCTTTGGGGTCCCGCTTAGCCCAGTACTCTTCCTGCCCCTCTGGGTGACGTAGAGGGCTGTGCTCTCGAGCCCGCTTTTTGCCTCTTGGTACAGGATGGCTCGGGACACCATCCATTTTCGTGCGCACCGCTGTGTCGTTGTCAAGTATTTCGACGAGTTTGCACGGATGGAGGTGCGTACGCCCACGTAGCAGATTCTTTTTGACGACTCTGAAGTATGCCTCGACAGCAGCGTTGGACGTCACCTCTTCAGACAGCAACTGACCCCAGAGAGGAGCCAGCGGCATGATAGTCCGCATCATGTAGTCCACCAGCCCTGGGCAGTAGAAGAAGCTGGTGACCTCCTGTGAGTTCGGGATGTCGGCCTTGGCCCTGGTCAGCACTTCGTCGAAGTGTTGACCGAACGATGTCTGAGCTCGGTATGTCCTGGACCCTGGCGGTGATTCCAGCTCGTCTTCTTCCTCTGGCTGACGAGACTCGGCAGGAGCTGTCGACCCCAGTTGGTTGACGAGGCTCTGGGGCTGTACTCTAGACAGTGCTAGAATGCAGACTCTCGTGAAGAGTTGGTCCATGTCTTGGAGATTGGTTGCTGTTTGAAGCTTCGCAAACAGCCACATGAAGCCCGGAGCACCATCCTTCTTCACACCCAGATGCTTCAGAGCAGTTGCGAACCTATGAGAGATATGTGCACCGCACAAACTGACGAGTGTATCGGGATTCTTCCCCCCCCCTTCTCACATGCCTCCCAGCACGCCTCCAGGTACACCGGCAGGCTGGTTTTGAGCACGCTCTCTGTCACTGCGTGCAGCAGCGCCCAATTGAAGTCCGTGACGACCCTGGGCGGCGTTAAGGTGACATTGGTGACCTGCTTGAAATCGCGACCCAGCTGGGACAGGAAGTGAGCGACAATTGGCACAGTATGGCTTTCAGCCACAAGCTGTGCAAGGGGGTAGCTGCCTTCGCCCTCCCTTGCACCTTCCGCCACCACTGCGCACAGATACGGGCGTTTACTCCCAATCTGCTTCGAGATGGACCCAGTGGCGTCGATGTGTAGAGTGGTCTGCCTTCCCCGGTACTTCCGCAGGTAGTATTCCCGGTAGAGGTGTACCACGAGAGGAACCTTGCCGATGAGCTGTATTCCACCCATGATCGTCTTGCTGACAGAGTCAGAACATGCCGAGGCTTCCATACGGCAGGTTAAGTCTTCCGCCCAGTCCTGAGAGTACCTTTCCTTCACCCTGCGCTCATACAACGCTTGGCGGAGCACTTTGGGAGGAGCCTCGGTCATATTGCCATCTTTAACCTGGTCGTGGGGAGCTTTGCCGGCCATCTCTTGCCGCACATTATACGCGCCTCGCTGCTCCACCTCCTCAGCGACAGTATCGCGGCGCTCACTCGTTAGGTACCGGTGGGCATGGTACCTGCGGTGGACTTTGCGGGACCCAGGTCTCCCGAACTGCTCGCAGAGCACGGCAGTGCTGTCTGTGCTTGGCAAGCGTTGAATGACGAATTTGAAACTGTGGCAGTCAGGAAAGCGACAGTTGGCGTGGCACGTGAAGAAAGGCGATTTCTTTTTGTGCGAGCCTGGCTTCTTCACGTGTGAGTATCGCACCCCAAGTACGCATTTGGATTCAACCGAAGACCGGCAGAACCCGGTAAACAGTGTGTCTGGCCATCCCTTTCTGGTGTTGCAGCCATCGAACATGCATGCGGTTTCTTTTGCTGTGAGCGTGAACGAAAACTTGCGCGACGGCTTTCCCAGCTTCGTGGTCCTGCGCTTCTTTGCCGCTTGCCGCTTCTGCTCTTCTCCGCTTCTTTGTGGCGACGAAGAAAACTCGCTGGGTAGGTCGGAGTCGCGATCATGCTGATGTGCGGTGGATGCCTGGACGGGCGGCTGGCCGACATCGGAGGCATGCTGATGTGCGGTGGATGGTGCCTGGACGGGCGGCTGGCCGACATCGGAGGCATGCTGATGTGCGGTGGATGGTGCCTGGACGGGCGGCTGGCCGACATCGGAGGCATGCTGATGTGCGGTGGGTGATGCCTGGACGGGCGGCTGGCCGACATCGGAGGCATGCTGATGTGCGGTGGATGTCTGGACGGGCGGCTGGCCGACATCGGAGGCGTGCTGATGTGCGGTGGATGCCTGGACGGGCGGCTGGCCGACATCGGAGGCGTGCTGATGTGCGGTGGGTGATGCCTGGACGGGTGGCTGGCCGACATCGGAGGCATGCTGATGTGCGGTGGATGGTGCCTGGACGGGCGGCTGGCCGACATCGGAGGCATGCTGATGTGCGGTGGATGGTGCCTGGACGGGCGGCTGGCCGACATCGGAGGCATACTGATGTGCGGTGGATGGTGCCTGGACGGGCGTCTGGCCGACATCGGAGGCATGTGATGTGCGGTGGGTGATGCCTGGACGGGCGGCTGGCCGACATCGGAGGCATGCTGATGTGCGGTGGATGGTGCCTGGACGGGCGGCTGGCCGACATCGGAGGCATGCTGATGTGCGGTGGGTGATGCCTGGACGGGCGGCTGGCCGACATCGGAGGCATGCTGATGTGCGGTCGATGCCTGGACGGGCGGCTGGCCGACATCGGAGGCATGCTGATGTGCGGTGGATGGTGCCTGGACGGGCGGCTGGCCGACATCGGAGGCATGCTGATGTGCGGTGGGTGATGCCTGGACGGGCGGCTGGCCGACATCGGAGGCATGCTGATGTGCGGTGGATGGTGCCTGGACGGGCGGCTGGCCGACATCGGAGGCATGCTGATGTGCGGTGGGTGATGCCTGGACGGGCGGCTGGCCGACATCGGAGGCATGCTGATGTGCGGTGGATGCCTGGACGGGCGGCTGGCCGACATCGGAGGCATGCTGATGTGCGGTGGGTGATGCCTGGACGGGCGGCTGGCCGGCATCGGAGGCATGCTGATGTGCGGTGGGTGATGCCTGGACGGGCGGCTGGCCGACATCGGAGGCATGCTGATGTGCGGTGGGTGATGCCTGGACGGGCGGCTGGCCGACATCGGAGGCATGCTGATGTACGGTGGATGGTGCCTGGACGGGCGGCTGGCCGGCATCGGAGGCATGCTGATGTGCGGTGGATGGTGCCTGGACGGGCGGCTGGCCGACATCGGAGGCATGCTGATGTGCGGTGGATGGTGCCTGGACGGGCGGTTGGCCGACATCGGAGGCATGCTGATGTGCGGTGGATGGTGCCTGGACGGGCGTCTGGCCGACATCGGAGGCATGCTGATGTGCGGTGGATGGTGCCTGGACGGGCGGTTGGCCGACATCGGAGGCATGCTGATGTGCGGTGGATGGTGCCTGGACGGGCGTCTGGCCGACATCGGAGGCATGCTGATGTGCGGTGGATGGTGCCTGGACGGGCGTCTGGCCGACATCGGAGGTATGCTGATGTGCGGTGGATGGTGCCTGGACGGGCGGTTGGCCGACATCGGAGGCATGCTGATGTGCGGTGGATGGTGCCTGGACGGGCGGTTGGCCGACATCGGAGGCATGCTGATGTGCGGTGGATGCCTGGACGGGCGGCTGGCCGACATCGGAGGCATGCTGATGTGCGGTGGGTGATGCCTGGACGGGCGGCTGGCCGACATCGGAGGCATGCTGATGTGCGGTGGATGGTGCCTGGACGGGCGGCTGGCCGACATCGGAGGCATGCTGATGTACGGTGGATGGTGCCTGGACGGGCGGCTGGCCGGCATCGGAGGCATGCTGATGTACGGTGGATGGTGCCTGGACGGGCGGCTGGCCGACATCGGAGGCATGCTGATGTGCGGTGGGTGATGCCTGGACGGGCGGCTGGCCGGCATCGGAGGCATGCTGATGTGCGGTGGGTGATGCCTGGACGGGCGGCTGGCCGGCATCGGAGGCATGCTGATGTGCGGTGGGTGATGCCTGGACGGGCGGCTGGCCGACATCGGAGGCATGCTGATGTACGGTGGATGGTGCCTGGACGGGCGGCTGGCCGGCATCGGAGGCATGCTGATGTGCGGTGGATGGTGCCTGGACGGGCGTCTGGCCGACATCGGAGGCATGCTGATGTGCGGTGGATGATGCCTGGACGGGCGTCTGGCCGACATCGGAGGCATGCTGATGTACGGGGGATGGTGCCTGGACGGGCGGCTGGCCGACATCGGAGGCATACTGATGTGCGGTGGATGGTGCCTGGACGGGCGTCTGGCCGACATCGGAGGCATGCTGATGTGCGGTGGGTGATGCCTGGACGGGCGGCTGGCCGACATCGGAGGCATGCTGATGTGCGGTGGATGCCTGGACGGGCGGCTGGCCGACATCGGAGGCATGCTGATGTGCGGTGGATGCCTGGACGGGCGGCTGGCCGACATCGGAGGCATGCTGATGTAAGGTGGATGGTGCCTGGACGGGCGGCTGGCCGGCATCGGAGGCATGCTGATGTGCGGTGGATGCCTGGACGGGCGGCTGGCCGACATCGGAGGCATGCTGATGTGCGGTGGGTGATGCCTGGACGGGCGGCTGGCCGACATCGGAGGCATGCTGATGTGCGGTGGATGGTGCCTGGACGGGCGTCTGGCCGACATCGGAGGCATGCTGATGTGCGGTGGATGGTGCCTGGACGGGCGTCTGGCAGACATCGGAGGCATGCTGATGTGCGGTGGATGCCTGGACGGGCGGCTGGCCGACATCGGAGGCATACTGATGTACGGTGGATGGTGCCTGGACGGGCGGCTGGCCGACATCGGAGGCATGCTGATGTGCGGTGGATGGTGCCTGGACGGGCGGCTGGCCGACATCGGAGGCATGCTGATGTGCGGTGGGTGATGCCTGGACGGGCGGCTGGCCGACATCGGAGGCATGCTGATGTGCGGTCGATGCCTGGACGGGCGGCTGGCCGACATCGGAGGCATGCTGATGTGCGGTGGATGGTGCCTGGACGGGCGGCTGGCCGAAATCGGAGGCATGCTGATGTGCGGTGGGTGATGCCTGGACGGGCGGCTGGCCGACATCGGAGGCATGTTGATGTGCGGTGGATGCCTGGACGGGCGGCTGGCCGACATCGGAGGCATGCTGATGTACGGTGGATGGTGCCTGGACGGGCGGCTGGCCGGCATCGGAGGCATGCTGATGTGCGGTGGATGCCTAGACGGGCGGCTGGCCGACATCGGAGGCATACTGATGTGCGGTGGATGGTGCCTGGACGGGCGTCTGGCCGACATCGGAGGCATGCTGATGTGCGGTGGATGGTGCCTGGACGGGCATCTGGCCGACATCGGAGGCATGCTGATGTGCGGTGGGTGATGCCTGGACGGGCGTCTGGCCGACATCGGAGGCATGCTGATGTGCGGTGGATGCCTGGACGGGCGGCTGGCCGACATCGGAGGCATGCTGATGTATGGTGGATGGTGCCTGGACGGGCGGCTGGCCGGCATCGGAGGCATGCTGATGTGCGGTGGATGCCTGGACGGGCGGCTGGCCGACATCGGAGGCATGCTGATGTGCGGTGGGTGATGCCTGGACGGGCGGCTGGCCGACATCGGAGGCATGCTGATGTGCGGTGGGTGATGCCTGGACGGGCGTCTGGCCGACATCGGAGGCATGCTGATGTACGGTGGATGGTGCCTGGACGGGCGTCTGGCCGACATCGGAGGCATGCTGATGTGCGGTGGGTGATGCCTGGACGGGCGGTTGGCCGACATCGGAGGCATGCTGATGTGCGGTGGGTGATGCCTGGACGGGCGGCTGGCCGACATCGGAGGCATGCTGATGTGCGGTGGATGGTGCCTGGACGGGCGTCTGGCCGACATCGGAGGCATGCTGATGTGCGGTGGATGCCTGGACGGGCGGCTGGCCGACATCGGAGGATTACTGATGTACGGTGGATGGTGCCTGGAAGGGCGGCTGGCCGACATCGGAGGCATGCTGATGTGCGGTGGATGGTGCCTGGACGGGCGGCTGGCCGACATCGGAGGCATGCTGATGTGCGGTGGATGGTGCCTGGACGGGCGGCTGGCCGACATCGGAGGCATGCTGATGTGCGGTGGATGGTGCCTGGACGGGCGTCTGGCCGACATCGGAGGCATGCTGATGTGCGGTGGATGCCTGGACGGGCGGCTGGCCGACATCGGAGGCATACTGATGTACGGTGGATGGTGCCTGGACGGGCGGCTGGCCGACATCGGAGGCATGCTGATGTGCGGTGGATGGTGCCTGGACGGGCGTCTGGCCGACATCGGAGGCATGCTGATGTGCGGTGGATGGTGCCTGGACGGGCGTCTGGCCGACATCGGAGGCATGCTGATTTGCGGTGGATGCCTGGACGGGCGGCTGGCCGACATCGGAGGCATGCTGATGTGCGGTGGGTGATGCCTGGACGGGCGGCTGGCCGACATCGGAGGCGTGCTGATGTGCGGTAGATGGTGCCTGGGCGGGCGGCTGGCCGACATCGGAGGCATGCTGATGTGCGGTGGATGGTGCCTGGACGGGCGGTTGGCCGACATCGGAGGCATGCTGATGTGCGGTGGATGGTGCCTGGACGGGCGGCTGGCCGGCATCGGAGGCATGCTGATGTGCGGTGGATGCCTGGACGGGCGGCTGGCCGACATCGGAGGCATGCTGATGTGCGGTGGGTGATGCCTGGACGGGCGGCTGGCCGGCATCGGAGGCATGCTGATGTACGGTGGATGGTGCCTGGACGGGCGGCTGGCCGACATCGGAGGCATGCTGATGTGCGGTGGATGGTGCCTGGACGGGCGGCTGGCCGACATCGGAGGCATGCTGATGTGCGGTGGGTGATGCCTGGACGGGCGGGGGCGGTCCCACCGGCTGGCGTTCAGGTGGATAGGAACTGCGTTCCAACAGCCTCAGCACACGCCTGGAACATCGGAATTTGGATGGGGGGGGAGGATGGAACATGGACGGGGTTGACGGAGCGTAACCAAGGCATACCAATCAATTTTTTTTTAAAATAAATAATTGTATTGATTAGCAGGCACATTTCTCGGTTACAGACAAACATTGTTTGTTTCATTTCACAACTCATCGGCAACCCCCGCCCGCGCCGCCTCGCGTTTTACAGCGGCTCCCGTTCGCGAAGCGGCGCCCCCTCGCCACCGGCCCTGCAGCACATGCTGAGGGCCGGTCTCGGGTTAGCCCGGGTGGGGAAAGGGCGGGGGCCTATAGCACGGCCCAGCGACCCCGCCGGCCGGCCACACCCACAGACACAGGCGAGTTTTTGTTATCATGATACACATACTATACACATGCATACACATGACACACTATACACATGATCCACATGTATTTGTACAATGTCTACTGAAAGCATAACACATGTAACACCATACATCGCAGTGCGTGTCACACCCACGTCACATTTCCCTCACCGTCTAACAAAGGGAGACACTTTGTATTATGGTGATCTAATTGTCATCTATTGCGAGCAGATAACCGTTCTGCCGCGAAATGACTGCGTAACACACATCAAACCGTGCATATTTATGTCGTCCTTTCCTTGCATCTTAGCCTGATATATGTATTGCTTGCACACTAGTATGACAATATTAAGTATTTTAGGGCCTCTTGTTTTGCCAAATATCACGTCTCTTGGGGATATCTGTAGGCATTCACCCCGCATTTTGTCATTTAGGTATTGTCTTACGCTAGCCCATACCTGTTGGACCTCTCTGCAATTGAAGAAGAAATGCACTAACGTGTCGAGCTCACCGCAACTAACACAATTTGAACTTTCCACAATGCGCCTATGATGTAGAAATTTCTGCGTGGGTATACACCTATGCAGAACTCTGTACTGTTTTCAACATTAGGAGTATTGCATAATTTGTCTGTGGCTGTATATAACACTATACTTTATATTATCATGAAAAATCAAAAAAATCAAAAAAACTAACAAACAATAACACAAAACTGGCAATTAAATCGGAAGCTCATCGATGCACATCGACGGCGACCTATTTAGCGTCGGCGATTTGTCTACAAAGTCATTGTCATGCTTCTCGGCGCACTTAACCATTGTGGCGAGTTGTTCCTGATTAGTATACCCAAGTCCCGTAGCAGGCTTTGTTAATGACGTCACTGGTGCCATTCTTGTGTAGCATTGCAAAATATATCTGATTTTGAGTTGAAAGCTAATTAAAGACTTATTCAAATTATTGTTTTTAAGTTTGAATTTTCTTGTTAATCATTATTAAAGGTATTTTATTACTGTATTTCATAGCAGTTGACACTTCAGAAACTTGTGACGTAATAATATTGTATCCAATATGCATTTCCCTCACCTTTTGCTATTGTGGCGCAGTGCCCAGTGCTTTGCGAATACTAGCTTGCCTGGGGTTCAATTCATTCCGCCCTTATTTTATTCGAGCTGGTATAGTTTGCATGTTGTTGTTATTCATGACTTATACTGATAGTCAGTCATGCATCACGGATGCTTCACGGATTGCTTCACGGATCAGAGCGCTGCTTGAACGCACGCTAGTAGCGCTTTCGTTATCCATGGCAACCAGGCGTGAGCCAATGAAAAGCCAGAACGTATTCCCTTTCTGGCTTTTGATTGGCTGACGCCTAGTTGCCATGGAGAACGAAAGCGCTACTAGCGCTACTAGCGTGTGCCCGAGCAGCGCTCAGTTTGATCGGAAACGTCACAGAGCCTCCAAAAATGCCGTACTCGATGTAAACAATGGTAGGGAAGGACGAATTTGTCAATGACCTTCATGAAGTACACAAGGTACTTGTTTTGTATTTTTTCCAAACATACAACTGTGAATTTGGGAATAATTTTATTTAATTCTTAAATTTAAATAAAATAATTTTAAAACCATAACGGTAGCCTAAGAAATTGTTGCTAACAAAATCAAAAGGTCATTATTTCCCTTTAAACATTTTAACCATTATATCTTTTAATGCTACAAAGGCATCACCTACTTTCAATTCAATCTCGTCTCTGTCTGTGGCTAAACGGCGTCTGTTACTTGACCTGCGTATGATTGATTTCCACTCATCTGGGATGGCTTTCAGAAGTCCATAATGTTCCAAAAAGCTCAATCCATGATTAGGAAAATCATGATTGATGGCAGCCAGCGATAAAGGGCGCCCATTCAAATCATATAGATCACCAATCATGCGGATTCCTGCACCGTACGATTTCGTGTAAAATGCTGGTTTACCTCCTATCCGCACGTACAATTAAGTAAGTCCATTCCATATTATTTCTTTAATCACTAATTCAATGTCAGCTGGCTGTTGTTTGTAAGGTTGAATCCATCGCAACAGTTTCTGATAAAATTGACTTATTGCTAGTTTCTCAATCATTACATTACTTAATCTACTCCGAATTAAATACTGTAAGTGGTCCTATGCGTGTACTGTAAGTGGTCCTATGCGATTCTGCAAAAGTGTGTACCACTTTGCATCTGATTTGTTCCACATTCAATTTAACCATGATAGCCGCAAATCCTTGTATAATGTCGGGACATGAGGGCTCGCTAATCCGCCATCATCAATGGGCTGTATATTACCTTCTGAGCAACCTTCGGAGGACGTCCTCTCCAGATGAACTTTTGAATGAGACCCTGGATCAGTCAAAGTTCAGCCTGGATGATATCTATTGATGCTGAGAGATAAACCAATTAAGAAACTGCTAAGGATATCGCAACTGTGATTCGACCTATTATGGTAAGTTGCCTTTGATTCCGACAGTTGAGCGTTTTTTCCCTCGATTTTGCTGACAATAGGCGTCACGTTATCATCCATAACATCACCAGATGAACTGAAAGTGATTCCAAGAATGTTAACCTTTTGAGACGGTCTCCTATCACACATATAGTAGCCTCTGACTGAGCTGTCTCGCCAAGCCACATACAGTGACATTTCTCAAAATTCAGTTCAAGCCCGGAAGCTTCCTCAAAGCGGTTCATTACACTCAGTGCGCTGAAAGCGGATCGCTCGTCTTTGACGAATATCGTCGCATCATCCGCATATTGAGAGTTTTATTTCAATATTGCTCAATACAATCTCATTTACATTTGTATCGCTTCTGAGTTTAATAGCCATCATTTCTACAGCTAGTGCAAATATAATTCGATAACGTCTGCTATTATGCGTATATTTTCGCCTATATATCGACCCGGGAGCGATCCCGTCTGGTCTGATGATATCAGCAGATGAATCACTCGCGTCATGCGAATAGCAATTACCTTAGCAATAATCTTATAGAGAACATCGAGCAGGCAAATAGGCCTCTTGTTCTGTTTTTTTTTTTACATTTTCTAATCTGCCTTTTTCGGAAGCAAAATAATGACACCACGCCTTTGCGAAACGTGTAGTCCATGCTCGGCTGCATCGTTAAAGTATTGCACTGCTAAGGGGCCTAGGCTATCCCAAAAATACTTTAAAAAAAATCCGCTGTAAAGCCTGATATGCCTGGTACCTTGTTCTTAGCCATTAGCTTAAGCGCAGCTCTACATTCATCTGTAGTGAACACGCCCTCGCAAGTGTTTTTATTTATTTATTTATTTATTTAACATCATCGCCGACGGGGTGAACCATTTATGGGCGAAGTCACACAGGTAAAACCATCATCAGTGCGCATGTCATCATCAGACAACTGCGGACAATGGACCGTGCTCAAAACGTCTATCGTAGCTTCGCTTATGTCCTTTTTGGCGTATATTCTACTTAGGTGTGACACACAAGCATTCATAAATCATAATGTCATTTTTGGTGTTAATAATGCGCCCGTCAGACAGCTGAAGCATGTGTATCGCCTTTTGAGCCGACTCGCGTCGCTATAACCGGATAAAGTAGCCAGATGGTTTTTCACCGAGCTCCATCCACTTAGATCTACTTTGTAGCATCGCTACTTTAGCACGCCTAAGTTCAAACTCCTCCAATTCCGCTCTGAGGCATGTATGCTGCGTTTCTACGTCCTCACATGGCGCTCGCGATAACATATCTTCTAGCTCTGCAAGCCGTCAACAAGTTCGGTTTCCTCTCGTCTTTGTGCTGCCACTTTCTGTTTACTCATACGCATACTGGTTTATCTCAAATTGCAGAGCAGGAGATTTATATGTGTGCCTTTGCTGTCTATGCTTTCATAAGCCTCTACACATTGCGTTGCCTTTTCTATCTCGAGCTTTACTGCTGCCACAAAGTCGCTGTTGTCTAATACACAGTTATTGAAGCGTCATATAGGTCTACAAAGAGCGCAGAGACGGTCCTGCTGTACGTGCCGACGGTCTTCACAACATACGTAGGTTTGTGTAATCACCGAACCAGGTACCTCGTCTTTTTTGCATTATGTTTATTACCAAAGCTCATACTCAACATATTTGTCTCGTTTGTGTGTCAGTGTGCATATGTGTGTCAGCGCGACGTATGCCTAAACATGCATACATCAATTGCGTTTGGTGCCGGAACTCATGATAGGTTGGCAAAACATGGAGTGGAACTTGATTACCTTTTGAAGCCTTCGTCACGTCCGAAGCGGACACGATAGGCATTTGCCAATTTATTCGCCTTCCCCGTCTGGCGACCACCGTTTCTGGATTTCAGCTCGTCTTTGGCCACTTGCAGCCAGAATCCACGTCCCAGGTTGGTCGTGTTGGCCGGATGGTCGGGTACGCGGCGCTTCAGCAGCAACTGACGACACACATAGGCACCAGCATTAAAGGGACATTGCCACCTCGCAGGCCAATATGTTTTTTTTTTTGGTGTGTATCGGTCGATTAAGCGTGTCCGATTTCACCTGCAAAATTTGGTTCCCGAAACTCCCCCTATTAGATCAAAACATACATTTGTACCACTCATGCTTGCCAAGCATTCGTAAAGTTGGAGTCGCCACATCACTATTTATAATCACTTCTTTGCGGACTGTTATTTCCTTTTGAATGTTGCAAACTCAACATCACCATTCCGTCAGTACACTTCAAGATTAAAAAGTGTATGCAGTTGATTATATTGTCAACAACCTTAGCCTCTTTCATAATAAAACAGCAAGAATTGCTATGGCTCGACTTTGGGACCGTAGGAGTTATGTCACCTATACCTTATAACACAGATATACTTTTCAAGGTCAAGTCTCGGCGAATTCGTACGCTTCGGCTTGGGGCGGGCGCCAATACCACAGCCAAACTGGATGAGAGCGGACATCATGAATCTAGTACTGAGCACAGCTGGGACCAACGTTTTGGAGTCAGAAATAAATACAAAATGCTTTGCCGATACACTGCTTTAGGTGCTGCAGGAGCAAGTTTGAGCTTGAGCATACATGATTGTTGATCCCCACCATTCATTTAAGTTGCTTTTTAGAAATCCTCCGGAGGTGGCAATATCCCTTTAATATTATTATGTATTGCCATACTCTACTGACAATACTACACACCAGCATGAGTGGAAAATGGTTGGCAAAGTTGGCCCGGCCCATTTGCCCGAGTACTTCGACTGGTGGCCGCGGGGGGGGGGGGGGGGGGATTGAAAAAGCCATGTGCATATGATGCGGATTCGTCCCATATCAGTGCATTAATTAAACCGCCTCCAATCGAACAGCCCAGGTTTGTTTCTCAATGGAAACACAATTAAAAAGAATAGTGTTATCCAATGTTCAACCAACCTTCTGTGGTTATGGTTATGGTTATACATATAGTTAGTACTAAAAAAAAATCACTTAAAAGTGCAAAAATAGCTATCATGTAAAAAGCAACATGAAGCATCGCAAAACAACTTGACAAATACCGCATGAGGCTGGTACAAAATTTTCAGCCAAACCGAGGTGTTTTAGTTTATCTTGATCTCGCTCTTCGAGCTCGGCAGCTGCTGAGTGACCGCTGAACATGCGTGGAGCGTAACGGTTCCCGCAGCGGCGAGAGGGTGTACCGGGTAGGCCTGCCGCAAGGCGGAGTTCTCTCCAGATCCTGTTGTGGTCGGCACCCCTTGTCGCAGCGCTCCAGGCCTCCCTGGCACCACGGCGTTCTTATACGCCGACGTCACAGCCGCGCTCTGCACCGGCAACACCAACACAGTCGCCAAGGAGCGAGCCCAGCACGCCGCTGACGCCCTGGTCAAGTGGGCCCGTCAGGCCAAGATGACGGTGGCTTGAGAGAAGACCCAGGCGCTAGTCCTCTCCCAGTGGTTCCGGGACGCCGCCGACTGCACAATCAAGGTCGCAGGGAAGGCGGTGACCGCGGAAGACCACCTCCAGCTGCTGGGCGTCACCCTGGATCGACTGTTATACAGCGGCCCTCACTGCCGCATGCTCAGGGTGCGCGTGCGCCCGCGCGTCAGACACCTGCGCCAGCTGACGGGCAGAACCTGGGGCTCGAGGAGCGCCAGCTGCGAGCCGTGGCCAACGGCTACGTACGCGGTGCCCTCCAGCACGCCGCGGTGGCCTGGCTGCTGGTAACCCCACCCACCCACGTGGAACTCCTCGAGCGGGAGATGCGCGCTACGGCGTGCGTGATCACTGGCTGCCCGCTTCCACTCGGCCCATTTATTGATGGCAGAGGCCGGCCTGACCCCGGTGGCGGTGCAGCGCCAGGAGCTCACCGCGCGCTTCCTCGCGAAAGCACACGTCCTGCCGCCTGAGGACCCGCTCCGGAGAGGGGGCGGAGAGCAACCCCCCCCCCCCCGACACTAATAGGGAGGACGAACGGCTATAGGCACTTTGGAATCAAGTGGCACAGTCACGCACAGTGGCGTAGCCAGGGGTGGGAGGGGTGCATTGATGGAAAAATCACCCCCCTCTAGAGGGTCCGGGCCCACGAAGGTCCAGACCCATGCAGTTCGGGCCAAGCGCCACTCCAGAATTGGATCTGCGATAGGGGTCCGGACGGAACCCCACAGCTGGGTCCGCGCATCAAAAATATCGAAAATAAAATTTTCCCTAAGCAAAACAAAATGTAAAACAAAAAACCCTATCCTCAAATTGCACTCACCCCTTCCCCTGGAGCAAATCCTGGCTACGCCCCTGGTCACGCAGCATTGGAAAGGGTGACACTGCAGTGCTAACAAAGTGCAACTGCGCTCAGGTATTCTTTTACGTTACGCTTTGGATTAGCGTAAAGTTCTGGTTACAAGGTCTGGGGCCCTCGTAACCAGAACGTAACAGCGGGGGGGGGATGCCGAAACGGCGTAAGGTAATTTATGGACGGCCCCTAACGCCAGTGTCATCGGCTTATGCAATGGACAGTTCAATTAAATTAGATCGCTCTTTATCATATATTTCCATATCAGAACGTAACAGCGGGGGGGGATGCCGAAACGGCGTAAGGTAATTTATGGACGGCCCCTAACGCCAGTGTCATCGGCTTATGCAATGGACAGTTCAATTAAATTAGATCGCTCTTTATCATATATTTCCATATCAGAACGTAACAGCGGGGGGGGGGGATGCCGAAACGGCGTAAGGTAATTTATGGACGGCCCCTAACGCCAGTGTCATCGGCTTATGCAATGGACAGTTCAATTAAATTAGATCGCTCTTTATCATATATTTCCAGTCTCTAATCAGGTCTGCAAGTCATGACCCCACAAATGATCTGACCTCTAGAAGTTGACCCTGTGACCTGAGGGAGCTGAGGATGACAAAATGAAATATGGGCACCAGATCACCATGTAGACCGAATTTCGTGAGAATCTGAGACATGAGGGTGCTTGGGGTGCGACGGTTTGTCCTGGAATTGCCCATAGATTAAAGGAAACGGTCCTCCGGAGCTCTCAACTTGGCCCGGATCGCCAAGCACAGTTGGGACTGGCTGGAACATGCGGTGGTGACGTGGCTACCGGCCCACCTGGATGTGCTGCAGTGTGAGCGCCTCCCTGTCCTGCTGCAGGCGCTCTGTCAGCTTCACACGCCGCTGCACCCCAGCCTTGTTGATTACCTGGAAGAAACGCACAGACATGAAACACACGAGCAGTGGTGTAGTAAAGGGGACCATGTCCTGGCCCACACAGGTCTGATCCCACGCAAGAAGTCCATGCCCATGCAAGTCCAGGAGAAAGTACACTCTGACGGCAGGGGAATAATAACGGATGGGGGTATAAGGTCACTGACCTCGTCCGGGGTCATGGGCGGCGGTATCATGGTGAGGTCAATAATGTCCCGGTCGGCATACAGGGCTCCGTCCTGCAGAACCGTCTCGCTCGTTCCGTTCGCCTTCTGTAGCACCTCCTGACAACGACACGGAACAGTGGCTACTGGCTAGTACAGTATTGGGCACAGTGATACAAGTACTGTCGGATCGATTGCCTATTCGAAATGGATAACAGCGATCCAGGTGAACACAGACTACACGAACAAACTTTGAACGTTTAGCTCAGAAACGTCTGAAAGCTGTTACATAAGATACGATTGGAGACGGTTCAGCATTAGGATTAAACGTTCAATCATCTTACAACTCTTGGCTTTGAAGCATCGTCAAAAGTTGCAGCTGTTACATCAACACCGAACGTTGAAATACTGGCTGGCTAACATCATAGTACCCTAGGCATACGACGAATCCTATTGAATGATTTGGTGAAGTTCAACCGTTTAAATGGAACATGAGTATCCATCGATGCTTTACAAGTTAGGGTAGCTGTGCAGCAGGAGTCTCAGGTGTTCCCGCGCTTTAACCCTTCCCGCCATACCTTCTGCTGATCGTTGTTGTTGTTGTCTACTGAAAGTGTCTGCTGATCGTCTGAGGCGCTGTCGGGACTGAGCAGACCGAAGCTAGCGCCAGCGGCGGCGGGTTTCTGAGACATAGTTTGGTGCGATCTCCGGTAGGGCGAGCCAGTGGGCGTGGACAGCGAGTCCGTGTCACTCTCAGAGTGGTCCATGTCAGGCAGCTTGATGCCCTTCACCCCGTCCAGACGGTCCTTGGACATCTGATACACAAGTGACATGCTGAGCTTGTAGTAATGCATGCTAGCACACTAATTATTCGAATGGAAAGCTATTAATGACCAAAGAATAATCTTATAAATACAATCAATTTAACACTATTCCGAACTTATACACCTTTCAGACTTCTCACCGAAATTGCTTTTCATAACTTATTTCACCAAAATATCAAAATATCTAAATAAACGGTTCAAACAAGCGGTTGATTAATTTCCATTAAAACAAAATTAATCACAATATATTCGTTGAAGAGTGGTGTTAATTGTTCTACGTTACATAATTATACCACGCAAGAAAGAAGGCTACACCTCAAATCCACGCCTATCGACCATCCATTCGCCTTCGCGTCATCGCCGTTCCGCGTACTGTTGACGTCGGCAGTGAGCACAATACCCCGCGGGCCACCATCCATCCCGCCTCGGTACCATCTCGCCTCGGTGGTACGGTGTTCCGATAGTGAATTTTACAAACAGCCGGGTCGGCCCAGCCCCCGCTCAGTGCCATTTACCCCCCCCCCCCCCACCCCCCACCCACCCACCCACCCACAGACAGACAGACAGACAGACAGACGGGCACACAGACGGGCACACACACACACACACACACACACACACACACACACACACACACACACACACACACACACACACACACACACACACACACACACCACACCCACACACCCACACACCCACACACCCACACACCCACACACCCACACACCCACACACCCTCACACCCACACACCCACACACCCACACACCCACACACACCCACACACACCCACACACACCCACACACACCCACACACACCCACACACACCCACACACACCCACACACACCCCCACACACCCCCACACACACCCACCCACACCCACACACACCCACACACACCCACACACACCCACACACACACACACACACACATATAGCCTGGAGTCTCTGTCTGGCCACCGCCGGAGCCTGGAGTCGCTGTCTGGCCACCGCCGGAGCCTGGAGTCTCTGTCCGGCCGCCGCCGGAGCCTGGAGCCGCTGTCTGGCCGCCGCCGGAGTCTGGAGTCGCTGTCCGGCCGCCGCCAGAGCCTGGAGCTGCTGTCTGGCCGCCGCCGGAGTCCGGAGTCTCTGTCCGGCCGCCGCCGGAGCCTGGAGCCGCTGTTTGGCACCGCAGATTGTGTGTGGCAGTTGGGAGGGAGGGAGATGTGATGGCGTTGGACGATTTGTCTGCGGCCCGCCGGCCGCTGGCTCCGCCGCTCCGGCCGCCAGCTAGCCCGGCCTCGGGCCGCTGGACGCGGTCACGTGATCGCCCACGGCCGCGGGTCAGCGTCCGGGGTCGGCGTGCGGCCGGCCGGACTCTGGGTCGGGACGCGGTGGCGCGAGCAGCTGCCGCTCCCCTGTTTGTCTGTTCGCGTGAAGTCATACATATACCCGCAGTCGAACGTGAAGCGTTCTTATTTGCAATATCGGACCACGACAACGGCGTACACTTTTGAATCCGGAAATCGAAAGAAAAATGTTGACGCTTCATTTCTAGCTACTTTTTATTGTATCGGTTGCAGGTAAAAAAACCGTGGGCCCGTAAAATGGCTTTTTAACATGGAACCCTATGGCCTAGTAGGAAAATGTACGCCATGCTGCCATATGGACTTTGGACCCCCGATGTCATTGCGGTGTTTTCAAAGATGGCGGCCCACATTGAGGAGATGGGGTAAGTGTAGAATCACCGATATAGATGGAAATATGTGATTTTCATAATTGGTAACTGTTATAATGAGTCATGCTTCCAGATGCATATCATGTCTACTTGTGAACCTATTCATAATTAATTGTATATTGAATTGCTTATAGTAATGGTGATGACAATGGTGATGTTTTCGATGTTTTCTTTATTCTTGATTTGTTGTGTCATCTGTGATCAACAGTAGTCTTTCTCAAAATGATTGCTGCCAACCAAAGATAATTGTTATGAAATCATTGTTTAGATACCTAAATGACGCACATACGGCGAACCAGGCGAATTTTTCGCGAAATTCCTACCGAACGACCATGATAAATTTCGCGACATTTTTCGCCTTCCGAACGCACCCTAGATTGTTGCCAGTCACTGTAGTTATCGCTAGATGTGGCAATGGAATGTGGCACTTCTTTGTCTACCAAAAAATATACGCTTGCTGCCTCGCGGCCAGGCGGCTGCGGCTTCTCCCGATTGTTGTTCTTCGCAGCAAGGCCATAGATACTCTTCGCAGGTTCTTCGTGGTCTTGCAAATCGTTTGAAGCAAGGCCGTGTTTGAAGAAAACACAAAACCTATTATTAAAGTACTTTGACAAAACGCAAGGTACTCACAAAACTCTAACAAAACTTTCGCGGTCGGCACATTTCTATGGGTGAGTGTGGTTTGATATTTATTTTTATCTCGCGGCCTCGGGACGTGGATAATTTCGGTACTTTATTAGGTACTGGTAGCTTTTCTGAAGTATCTTTTCAGTGATGCAGGTATGTGGACATAATACTTTTTAATGAAAATTGCTTTTAGCAAAGTACACTCCCAGTATGACCCCAGTCTCCCAGTATTGTCTCTCTTCAACATGCTCAACTTGTTTTGGGTTGATCGGCACCATAATACAACTAACAATCACTCATCCCATGCCATTGCCATAGACCGCAACACAGCTACCCACCTGCCCATTCCAAGCCATCACAGCAGACTTCTTCATTCTGCAGCGGGGTGGGATATCGCGTCATCATGGACCGATTCAGTTGATTCTGTGGTTGACCCCACATGGCGTCTTCTCTGTGGGGCAAAGCGGCGATATTCTGCTTTTGCACACCTTTATATAGGCAAATTGAATATTGTATACTAATTCTACACGCCTGATTTCATCAGAACTGCACTCAAAACCGGGACATTTTCAGTACTTACCTGACAATAATTATTTTTGACACCCGCCAATAGCCTTAGCAGACCGCCTGTAACCCCGCAACGACTCTGCCATTACAATTAAATGTAAATGAAGGCGCATCAATGTGTCAGATACTGGCTATCATATGTCATATGTATCTGGTCGACCACTAAACCCTATCACGCTCAATCCCGGCGGTGGCTATTTGCTTTTTAGTCATAATGGCTACAAGCAAATCTTAGGTTTTGTCCCGATCAGACTTATCGCTATGAGCAAATCTTGGGGTTCATCTCGACCAGACTTAATGGCTACGAGCGAATGTTAGGTTCATTCCGATCAGACTTAATGGCTACAAGCGAATCTTAGGTTTCATTCCGATCAGACTTAATGGCTACAATCAAATCTTAGGTTTCATCCTGATTGGACTTAATGGCGGGGTTAGGTTAGTTATACGGAAGAAATATTGCAGAACCAAGTATGGACGATGCCCACACCAAATTTCAAAGCAATATCTATATGTGGCACTTCTTTGTCTACCCAAAAATACATGCATGACGCTCTCACGTTCCTGAGTGCAGCAGAGCGCAGGACTTGTATTTGAGACCGAGGGTCGGCCACGCTGCGGCCGCTACCACAATGTGACCTTACTGGATACATATCTGATGCATTTCACACACAAAACAGCCCACATTGTTTACATTTCAGTGGTAATGGCGAAGTCGTTGCGGTCAGCTGAGGCGATTGACGGGTGATACAAATCATTATTGTCAGGTAATTACTGAGAATGTCCCTGTTTTGAGTGCAGTTCTGATGAAATCAGATGTGTAGAATTAGTATACAATATTCAATTTTCCTATAGAAAGGTGTGCAAAAGTGGAATACGACCGGCAAAGCTTCTATAAAGCTCTGCTGAGCTACTTCTTGACCTCTGGCACCCTCAACAAGCTCACCACAGGTGAAGGTCTGGAGTTCACATCATGTGAGACAGCGGTGCTTCTCCAACGGTGGGGTGTGAGACACTGCTAGTCCTAGGCATACAACCTACAGCTGGACGAACGAGCAGAGGTCACTGTCAAGTCCATGAAACAACTTGCATCATGGATAGGCGATAGCAGAGTGAACACCCGGTGACAGCAGAGGTAGTGACCCACATGCCCAGCCGCTCCCTCTGCTATCACTGGTCACAACGCTGCTGATCCTAAACCAGGTGGGTCAGCACCCAAAACGCTGGGACCACACAGTATCGTAAGCGAAACCAAGCCCCACACCACAACCAGTACCTCATCAAAGTGCATTGGTCTGGCAGGGTGAAGTTATGCAACTGTCACTTCCTGCAACCAATCACCGGCAGGGTGGGAATTCTACTTTTTTTCGTTGGTGGAGGAGTACATATCTTCGCAAACAAAGAGTACAAAAATAACCTGATGGTAGGCCAAAATAAACAGTGATATACTAATGAATACTGATGAATGATGAACTACAAAATAAATTCCCCAGATCAAAATGTGCTGACAATTCTTGGTAACTACCTATGCATTCATGCAGAAAAGCAATGTATACCTACCTAAGCACACATTTTCTTTTTCAGGACAATTCAGAACAATGCCAGAAAACTGTTACTTCATCATGGGGCCTGGCGGTCATAACCAGGAAATGTGTCCATGTAAAATGAGTCACTTTTAGTGTTTTTTTCTTCTCCAGTCTGGTTCTCCAACCGAATAACATTTCAAATCACGAACTGGCCTTCATATCATATAATTAAAATGATTTCAATGCTACTAAAAAAATACCCACTGTGAGATTAACCCCACAATAATCAGTAATCACAACTCACGTGTGCGCCGTGTGTGCGTCACCAACAAACAATGACAAAGGGTGTAGTTTCACTACTCACTACTATTCTATGAGCGAATGGTAAACGTCACGGGTACAAGGGAGCTAACGGCTATCCATACTGGTCCAGCTCTCAATCAAGCTAGTCGATTGGTAAAAACCAAATAGGCTTCTGACGTCACAAATGTGAGTCAACATGTTACGGAGATAACAGCATCCCAGTGTGTTTTGCCGTCAGCAAAGTAATTGTTACTCTTTTACAGAGTACTTGTTCTCCTTCTGAGGCTGGATAATAATTGGTGGGGCAATTGGAGTAGGTCACACTGGATTGTGGCATAGGGACCTACTCTAATTACATTTGTACTCCCAATAGTTGTACTCTCGTCAGTCTCTCAGGTCGATATCTCCGGAACCGTTCCCCGCAGCGCCATGAAATTTGGCACAGCTATTGATACATCTCTTTTGCATCTTCTGACTAAATTTGATGTCAGGGTCATGTCAGGTCAGGCCGCCAGGTCACGTTAAGTGACCCTACCTAAAAAAAAACAATCAGAACACTACCACAGACAGTGTTTTGGAACGATCGATTTGAAACTCATGGGGTATGACAAGGTCATCAGGAACTACAATTCGTCTATCTCTATTTTTATAAATAAAATCAAGGACTAAGGACCAAATCAGTCAGGGGAGGATCCGTGGGTTGTGGGGGGGGGGGGGGGGCAGCAAATCCAGGGGCATATTTCCAAAAAGTTGTTGGAGGGGTAGTTGTTGGAGGGGGAGTGGGGGAGGAGGGGGTAACGGGCCGTCAGCCGTCAAGTTGTTGACCCAGGGTGGGGGGGGGGGGAGGAGGGGGTTAGCAGACCGTTAGCCGTCAGCGATCTATATTCTATTCCCCGGCCTCTACGCTGTGGCTGTTGTGTTGCGATGTTACGATAAATGAATTGCCGAGACTCTTTACCGTTTGCGACGCTTTCAGCGCAAATAACCCGCGTGAAAGGCTGTGAAAGGCTGGCACGGTGGAGATTTGTTTTTGCTGACGGTGTTTGCCTTGTGAGTTGGGTTTGTTCAAGGTAACTTTATAACTTTGTTTGGTATGTTAACAGTTCAAGTTGGGACTTGGGTTTGTCTTTGCCTAAGCTTTTATTTTAATCCAGTGGCAGTGGGTGGATGGAGGTAATTGTGGTGTTGGCTACAATTCAGTCTAACTTTCCAAGCTAGTAGTCAACCTTTTATGAACAGGTTTTCTCTGCAACAAACACTTTTATTAGTTAATAAACAATAAATATTTCTGAGGAGTACAACAAAAATAAATTTTTACCAGTCACAATTTGGGAGTACAAAATGTGTTGGTGTATATGGAACCAACAAACGTGAACTTTTCCAACACTGATCACCGGCCAGCTGCCCTTCAAATACCCACTGCCGCCAGTTAAAACCCAGCCAGCTCCTTTAAGGCCCAGGCACTTTGACCATGTTTCTATCCACAGCCCAGGCCCTTCTTGCCCGGGCCTGCCAAAGCGGGGATCAGAGGTGGATCCAGCAAAGCTCTCTGTGGGGGTCACATAAACTTTTGTTCATGCAATTCGCTCCCATATGGGATGCTAATATTAGCACAAAGTTGTATAAATAATTATGATAAAAAGAAGCGAGCTCAGTGCTCTAAAGAAGCGAGCTCAATCTCTCTTGCTGTAACAGCTCCTGAGACCCTTGATTACCGCCTGCCCGGAATTCGCCCCCCCCCCCCCCCTGTTACAAATAGGGGTAGCTAGGAGCCTGTTACACATAGGGTTAATACTAGGACATCCTTATTCGCCGTACACTGGAACTCACGCGCAGGAGCGTGCTAAAGTACTGGTACTGCGCCGAGGTTTGATCTAGTCACGGACCGCCGGGCCATCTCGATGCCGTAATGCCGTGATGCGAGGAGTGAGCTGCGCCAGCCTTCAAACACCGTTCCTACACCTGCCCTGCCGACACTATCGATATCTTGCTGCTGAGCCGCCAGGCTCTGCTTGACGTATGCTTTCAGCCTACCGATCACATTTTCAATTGGGCTCAGGGACGGTTGTCGAAGTTGTCAAAGAGCATGACTATTGTTACGCCTTCTCCGACGGTGCTCTGAATGAAATCTGCAAAACGCTGCATCACTTGGTAGACGATGACGTTTTTGTAGCGACCACTGATCGCCGTGGTGAACGTGATGGTTCTCCCTCGTGAATCGCACACCATCCCATTGGCAGGACCGCACACCGGCCGCTGGACAACCCGGTCAACGGGAGAGAACCGCTGTCCCCTCCCCAGGCCCGCATACCTCGATCAGTCTCCGCCCCGGTGAGCGGTCCCACGTCGCCACTTGACAGGGGGCGGAGGGATTACCGCCCCTACCGGGGACGGCGAGGTCTTTTGATCCAGGGTGTCCTAGAATGGCATAGTCTGGGCCTTAACGGTTGGCGCCGAAAGCCTAGATTGGACTAGGCGGGGCCTTAAAGTGTTAACTGCGGTTCCCACTCCGCACGGCCCGGCCAGTGCGGCCGGGCGTGTGCCACTGGGCCCTGACGCCGCACAGCGCGAGGCCTCGTGCACGGCGGTACCCGGCACAAGTGACCAGCCTCCACCCCAGCCGCCCACCCCTCCAATGCGCCAACTCCCGGAACATCGCCCGGATCTGCGGATGAGCGTCAAACAGTACGGGCTCACCCACAGTGGGCACGGCGAACCACGCGATCGCCTGCGACCCGGCGGGGCCAGCGGGCTCAGCGGCCACCTCGCTATCTGGACGAACACGAGCTTCATTGTTGGCCGACGGGATAAATCACCAGCGGCACCGAGCGTCCTTGTTTTCGTTTTTTGTTTTCTTGCCTTGCGATCTCGAACACTGGAGGATGTAAGGACATGTGTCATGGTGTAACCATCAATGTTATGCAATGTTCGTGTGATAATCATGCTGGCCGGGCTCCACCACCTCTTCCCTGCGCAGTGCAGCAATTATACCGGCAGTTATGCTATTCCGACGCTGTCGTCTCTCCTCTGTACAGCATCCACACTTCCTAACACTACCCTCTCTCCCCTGTACAGCAGACTGTAACGACACTCATGCTGATCTAGCAGATCTAGCACCACCCTCTCTCCCCCTGTACAGCAGAGACTGTAACGGAACTCATGCTGATCTAGCACCACCCTCTCTCCCCTGTACATCAGAGACTGTAACGGCACTCATGCTGATCTAGCCCCACCCTCTCTCCCCTGTACATCAGAGACTGTAACGGCACTCATGCTGATCTAGCACCACCCTCTCCCCCTGTACAGCAGAGACTGTAACGGCACTCATGCTGATCTAGCACCACCCTCTCTCCCCTGTACAGCAGAGACTGTAACGGCACTCATGCTGATCTAGCACCACCCTCTCTCCCCTGTACAGCAGAGACTGTAACGGCACTCATGCTGATCTAGCACCACCCTCTCTCCCCTGTACAGCAGAGACTGTAACGGCACTCATGCTGATCTAGCACCACCCTCTCTCCCCTGTACATCAGAGACTGTAACGGCACTCATGCTGATCTAGCACCACCCTCTCTGCCCTGTACAGCAGACTGTAACGACACTCATGCTGATCTAGCACCACCCTCTCTCCCCTGTACATCAGAGGTCATAATAGCAGCCACGCTGACCGGATACTACCATCTGCCCTGTCCAGCAGCGTCAGCGTCATCGGTGTCGTCGGAAGCGATGGAGCCGGAGCAGGCGGCGACCGTCTCCGGGGACGCCCA
Organism: Chirona hameri; assembly: GCA_036785665.1. NCBI lineage: Eukaryota > Metazoa > Arthropoda > Thecostraca > Balanomorpha > Balanidae > Chirona > Chirona hameri. The sequence continues at coordinate 21,430 of JAXIVJ010004744.1, read as the reverse complement.
AAGCGTCGGCAGCCAGCTGAAGCAGATGATGTACCAGGTGGAGAAACAGGTGGACGCGCTCGTGCAGGACACGCGCCGCATCCAGGCCGAGCGCGACAGCCTGCTCGGCACCCTGCTCATCCTGCAGAGCGACGAGAACATCCAGTACCTCGACGAGAGTGAGTGGGGGACGGGAGGGGAGAACATACAGCGACTCTACGAGAGTGAGTGGGTGGACGGGAGGGTGGGGTGGGGACTGGGGACATGTCCAGTGTCCAGTGTTTAGACCAGTGTGAGGGACAGGATGGTGGAGAGGAACAGAGGGTGGAAACACGTCCAGAGACTCGACGAGAGTGAGTGGGTGGACGGGAGGGTGGGGTGGGGACTGGGGACATGTCCAGTGTCCAGTGTTTAGACCAGTGTGAGGGACAGGATGGTGGAGAGGAACAGAGGGTGGAAACACGTCCAGCGACTCGACGAGAGTGAGTGGGTGGACGGGAGGGTGGGGTGGGGACTGGGGACATGTCCAGTGTCCAGTGTTTAGACCAGAGGGACAGGATGGTGGAGAGGGACAGAGGGGTGGAAACACGTCCAGCGACTCGACGAGAGTGAGTGGGTGGACGGGAGGGTGGGGTGGGGACTGGGGACATGTCCAGTGTCCAGTGTTTAGACCAGAGGGACAGGATGGTGGAGAGGGACAGAGGGGTGGAAACACGTCCAGCGACTCGACGAGAGTGAGTGGGTGGACGGGAGGGTGGGGTGGGGACTGGGGACATGTCCAGTGTCCAGTGTTTAGACCAGAGGGACAGGATGGTGGAGAGGGACAGAGGGGTGGAAACACGTCCAGCGACTCGACGAGAGTGAGTGGGTGGACGGGTGGGGTGGGGTGGGGACTGGGGACATGTCCAGTGTCCAGTGTTTAGACCAGTGTGAGGGACAGGATGGTGGAGAGGAACAGAGGGGTGGAAACACGTCCAGCGACTCGACGAGAGTGAGTGGGTGGACGGGAGGGTGGGGTGGGGACTGGGGACATGTCCAGTGTCCAGTGTTTAGACCAGTGTGAGGGACAGGATGGTGGAGAGGAACAGAGGGGTGGAAACACGTCCAGCGACTCGACGAGAGTGAGTGGGTGGACGGGAGGGTGGGGTGGGGACTGGGGACATGTCCAGTGTCCAGTGTTTAGACCAGAGGGACAGGATGGTGGAGAGGGACAGAGGGGTGGAAACACGTCCAGCGACTCGACGAGAGTGAGTGGGTGGACGGGAGGGTGGGGTGGGGACTGGGGACATGTCCAGTGTCCAGTGTTTAGACCAGAGGGACAGGATGGTGGAGAGGAACAGAGGGTGGAAACACGTCCAGCGACTCGACGAGAGTGAGTGGGTGGACGGGAGGGTGGGGTGGGGACTGGGGACATGTCCAGTGTCCAGTGTTTAGACCAGTGTGAGGGACAGGATGGTGGAGAGGGACAGAGGGGTGGAAACACGTCCAGCGACTCGACGAGAGTGAGTGGGTGGACGGGAGGGTGGGGTGGGGACTGGGGACATGTCCAGTGTCCAGTGTTTAGACCAGAGGGACAGGATGGTGGAGAGGAACAGAGGGTGGAAACACGTCCAGCGACTCGACGAGAGTGAGTGGGTGGACGGGAGGGTGGGATGGGGACTGGGGACATGTCCAGTGTCCAGTGTTTAGACCAGTGTGAGGGACAGGATGGTGGAGAGGGACAGAGGGGTGGAAACACGTCCAGCGACTCGACGAGAGTGAGTGGGTGGACGGGAGGGTGGGGTGGGGACTGGGGACATGTCCAGTGTCCAGTGTTTAGACCAGAGGGACAGGCTGGTGGAGAGGAACAGAGGGTGGAAACACGTCCAGCGACTCGACGAGAGTGAGTGGGTGGACGGGAGGGTGGGGTGGGGACTGGGGACATGTCCAGTGTCCAGTGTTTAGACCAGAGGGACAGGATGGTGGAAAGGAACAGAGGGTGGAAACACGTCCAGCGACTCGACGAGAGTGAGTGGGTGGACGGGAGGGTGGGGTGGGGACTGGGGACATGTCCAGTGTCCAGTGTTTAGACCAGAGGGACAGGATGGTGGAGAGGAACAGAGGGGTGGAAACACGTCCAGAGACTCGACGAGAGTGAGTGGGTGGGTGGGAGGGTGGGGTGGGGACTGGGGACATGTCCAGTGTCCAGTGTTTAGACCAGAGGGACAGGATGGTGGAGAGGGACAGAGGGGTGGAAACACGTCCAGCGACTCGACGAGAGTGAGTGGGTGGACGGGAGGGTGGGGTGGGGACTGGGGACATGTCCAGTGTCCAGTGTTTAGACCAGAGGGACAGGATGGTGGAGAGGAACAGAGGGTGGAAACACGTCCAGAGACTCGACGAGAGTGAGTGGGTGGACGGGAGGGTGGGGTGGGGACTGGGGACACGTCGTGTCCAGTGTTTAGACCAGAGGGACAGGATGGTGGAGAGGGAACAGAGGGGTGGAAACACGTCCAGCGACTCGACGAGAGTGAGTGGGTGGACGGGGGTTGGGGTGGGGACTGGGGACATGTCCAGTGTCCAGTGTCCAGTGTTTAGACCAGAGGGACAGGATGGTGGAGAGGAACAGAGGGTGGAAACACGTCCAGAGACTCGACGAGAGTGAGTGGGTGGACGGGAGGGTGGGGTGGGGACTGGGGACATGTCCAGTGTCCAGTGTTTAGACCAGTGTGAGGGACAGGATGGTGGAGAGGGACAGAGGGGTGGAAACACGTCCAGCGACTCGACGAGAGTGAGTGGGTGGACGGGAGGGTGGGGTGGGGACTGGGGACATGTCCAGTGTCCAGTGTTTAGACCAGTGTGAGGGACAGGATGGTGGAGAGGAACAGAGGGTGGAAACACGTCCAGCGACTCAACGAGAGTGAGTGGGTGGACGGGAGGGTGGGGTGGGGACTGGGGACATGTCCAGTGTCCAGTGTTTAGACCAGTGTGAGGGACAGGATGGTGGAGAGGGACAGAGGGGTGGAAACACGTCCAGCGACTCGACGAGAGTGAGTGGGTGGACGGGAGGGTGGGGTGGGGACTGGGGACATGTCCAGTGTCCAGTGTTTAGACCAGAGGGACAGGATGGTGGAGAGGGACAGAGGGGTGGAAACACGTCCAGAGACTCGACGAGAGTGAGTGGGTGGACGGGAGGGTGGGGTGGGGGACTGGGGACATGTCCAGTGTCCAGTGTTTAGACCAGAGGGACAGGATGGTGGAGAGGAACAGAGGGTGGAAACACGTCCAGCGACTCGACGAGAGTGAGTGGGTGGACGGGAGGGTGGGGTGGGGACTGGGGACATGTCCAGTGTCCTCCAGTGTTTAGACCAGAGGGACAGGATGGTGGAGAGGGACAGAGGGGTGGAAACACGTCCAGCGACTCGACGAGAGTGAGTGGGTGGACGGGAGGGTGGGGTGGGGACTGGGGACATGTCCAGTGTCCAGTGTTTAGACCAGAGGGACAGGATGGTGGAGAGGGACAGAGGGGTGGAAACACGTCCAGCGACTCAACGAGAGTGAGTGGTAGGATTGTTGGGATGTTGGACTTGAAACGTTGGGGTGTGCTCAGCGCTGGGGTCAAAAGGTCCCAATTTCCGTTAAAGGGACACTCCCACCTTAAAGGGGCACTTGTCTCTTTAAAGTAAAATTTGATATGTTAAAGAGCAATCGCATCTGATTAACACTATGCAGTCCGTTTTTCGAAATTCGCGCCCAGTCGCCCAATATCATAGTTCAAAGTTCGGTTTTCTTCCAGCCAATGACCTTGACGAGTCGCTCACCACTACGCACCAAAATCAATTAATTGCACGTTGTGCAACAATTGTAAATAGCGATATTTTTGCTTAAGCATTCTGTCGAAATTTGTAATGTCAGAAAACATTTCATGTCTTATGCCAGATTTAAGCCCAATAATTGGATAAAAGTAGAGATTAATTCCGAAGGGATAAGATTAATTCCGACGGGATTTTGATTCCGACCGAGGTTTTTTGTGGCAACAACTCAAGTGCGCCAGATGCGCCAGATTCGTTTCATGTAGTTAACAGGAACCACAATGTATAATAAGTGCATTGCCGCCTCATCCAATTGTTGCAATAGCGTCAGCTGACGGTTGGTCAGATGCAGTTAACGAGAACAAACGCTTCCATAATCCATATATGTAGTGGTGCGTAGAAATCGTAAACAGTTTTTAGATTCTTAGGAAAAATGAATACAAGTTCTTTATGATTCCACTGGAGGACGTTTTTTTCTGATTTGTCCCCGTTTTTTTTTTGCACAGTTGTTCGGGCATCAATTGCCCACATAATGTAAACAATACCTCGGGTCATCTCTGGCCAGGTCACCAGACCAGGTCACGTGACCCCACCTCTAAAAAAAAACTTGTGATCGTACCACGGTCACAGCTTTTGGATGATCGGTCTTACAGGATTTCATAAGGTCATATAAATTCGTTTATCTTGTTTTTTTTATATCAGCGACCTAAGGTCGGATCAATTTCGTGACCTCCCCCATTATAAGTCGATGGGGAAATATTAAAATGCTTCCTATTCCAAGGATACGCAAGATATCAGTCTAGTTCCTTCTGGATCATGTTATTATAGGCCATTCTTGATGACCTAGGTCATAGGTGCCATTTTTGTTCAGTGACCCCTACAGGGTCAACCGAGGTCTTCCGAGGTCATCAACAGTTGTATGTCAATAACTCGACATAATGACGATAGAGAAGTGAAACCGATACCAATGTGTTTGTCTCGTCGAAGCACGTCTTTCCATATGCACCATGACCTACCCCCCCCCCCCCCCCCGGCACGGCGAAGGTGGTGCCGAGCACCGGCATGGCGCGGGTTAAAGCCGATGACGTCACCTCTCTTTACCCAATGGTGATGATAGTCGACTTGTTTTAGGGTGAACCTTGGAGATATTTGCTACGTTTCAATGGTTTGGTAATTGGTTTGTTTTGTATTCAAAGCGCCAGAATTGTCTTGAAATAATTGTGCCCATACTTTGGTAGCGTAAAGGATTTCTGTGTAGCTCTCTAGAGCTCAATATGACGTCATCAACCCAAATATTAAAACTTAACTTTTATGAAATTGAGCACTGTTTGCGATAAACAAATGTCATAATCGTGTTCGGCAGCAATTACTTCATATTTTGCACCACAAGCGGCGTACATTTGACAACTTTTGGGAAGGTGGGACAGTCCCTTTAACTGTTTAATATCATATGCAGATAAAATGCACACAGCTTATGTATTATATAGCTCTAAAGCACTTTTTTCGACTTCTTTTTTATTCTGATTTGTTTTAGTTTTTGTTTTGTGTGTGAAATTATGTTTGAATTTGAAAGCTTTTGACAAAGCAAACTTTGTATGACGCAAGTACTCCCGATACAATTAAGAAAAGTTTATTTTCATGCGTGGATGGACTTAAAGGTTACCTTATTTCTACATTGCCTTTTACTCATTTTAACCCGGGCATTGCAGGGAGGGGGGTTGATTTCCGCCCCCTCAGGTTTTTCAAAGATAGCGAAAAAATGGCGGCGCGCAGCGCCGCCGGGTTTTCGCAGACCTGTCAGGACGTCAATTGCGCACACTTTGAAAAAAAAATATCCTCGGATCATCTCAGGTCAGGTCACCAGACCAGGTCAAGTGACCCCACCTCCAAAAATGTTTCCAATTGTGCCAAAGCCAGAGTTTTTCACCGATCAGTTTTAAACTTACAGGATGTCATGAGGGCATAAGTACTTACAATTCGTTTATCTCGGAATTTTGATATCGGTGACCTAAGGTCAGGTCAATTTCGTAGCCTCCCCATAATAAGTCGATGGGGAAATATACAAATGCTAAGGATATGCATGATATTAGTCCATTACTTCTGGATCATGTTATTATAGGATATTCTTGATGATCCAAGTGTAAGTTTTGTTCAGTGACCCCTATTGGGTCATTTGAGGTCATGCGAGGTCACCATCACTTTTTTTGTCCATAACTCCCGACATAATGAATATAGAGGAGTGAAACATACATCAATGTGTTTGTCTCGTCGAGACACGTCTTCCCATATGCAACATGTCATACTTGGGTCACCACTTGACCTTGACCTGAGGTCAAATTTTTAAGTGAACTTAACAAGGTCACCATGTACATCATTCAAAGCGCCTTGACAAGATAAACACAATGGCGTAAACAGTTTTCCGTTATCTTTATTGCATACAAAGTTAATAGCGAAAAACGATTTAGCAAAAAAACGTATTTTTTCTTTTTTGACCTCTGGAGTCTCAATATTGACCTGATATAAAATTTGAGGACACCTTAGCGATTGCAAATTTCACTGGCTGGCGTTTGCTTTCTTCGGTTTGTTTTCTAACTAGCATAGTTTCTGAGATATATGGGAATTTCTGGAGCGATGTCCTAAAACAGGAAAAAGAAACTGGA
>JAXIVJ010004744.1:0-2500 GCA_036785665.1 Chirona hameri | reverse complement strand
TAACGTCATTATCTCCCACAAAACTGCATAAATGTCATTGGAATTTGTTGCAAAGACGACGTAGAATGGATGCAGCACGAGGTACTGAAAGTTTAACGTTGATATCTATCATAGTTTTCAAGTTATTGAGAAAATCCGGGAGGGAGGGCAGATTCGGCCCCCCCCCCCCCCCCCCACCCACCAGCGGGGCGCGGGTTAAGTGTCACCGGGTAAGCGTGTTAAGGGTTAAGTGAATTTGTGCTTGAATTGCATCAGGTGCGTTGTTTTGTCTATCATTGAAAGAAAGGGATACATACAAACTTCCATTAAATCACTCGAGAAAAAAACTTCCGTTTTCATGAAGTTTCATTGTTTGTTTTTCATTGTTCTTCACATTCAGTGCAGGGACGCGCGAGGGGGGGGGGGGTATACTGGTATTTAATGCCCCTCCCAGATTCCTGTGGGAGGGGGGGGGGGCATTTGCCCGATGCCTCCCCCCCCCCCTGGATCCACCAGTGCCAGCAATGACCGCCAAGTAGAGCCTCTGTCAAACACTTAATGGAATTATTCACTCTCCCATTTTTTTTAATTTGCATAAGCAATTGCGAAAGTTGTGTCATGCCCGGCGAAGCGGTGCGAAATTTCCGGTTTTTGACTGTATAGCTGGATTTTGACTGCTGCAAGACAATTTTTACGATTGTACGATACGTTGGGAACGCGCGGGGGGGGGGGGGGCATACCTGTATTTAATGCCCCTCCTAGATTCCTGTGTGTGTGTGGGGGGGGGGATTTGCCCCTGATGCCCCCCCCCCCCTGATCCGCCAGTGGGTCGGCGGCTGCTGGCTCCAGCCGGCTGCCGGCAGTGACGTCATACGGCGGTCCGCCGAGTTCAAGGTCAAATGGCTCGTGTCCTTACCTGGTTATAGAACCTTGGGTTTTACCACGGTCATATAATAGTTTTTACTTTGGAAACACTTTGGAATGAGAAACTTGATTAATTTTCGGTTTTCCTGTATTCCCCGCCACAAATTCTCGACTTTGTTTTCTCCCCAAAAAACTATTTCTGTAGTACTTGATAGTATTAGAATGCACTTCTCTTGGCGCAAGAAAGACGAAATATTGCATTGCTATTGGTACGTGTAAACCACTACATATAAGATTGGAGGACTAAGATGCACACAAATATGCATTATTTTATATTAGATGTCAAAATGTATGTATTATTGTAAAATTTATGGGTAACTTATGAACTTAGGGGATATTTATATAATGCTCTTTGATTGAATATGATTGTTTTATTTATCAATTTGAGGCTTTAGGAAATACTTTGTACCTAATATAAATTGATACCTTGGTATATGAGTATGAGTTTGAAGGCTTCTTGAATGAAACTGATAATATTATTGGGATGGTAGATACATTTTGTTACTAGCTGTGAATTTTTAATTTGACTTGTTATGTTCTGTGACCTATTTCTGTATTCAGGAAATCCTTTTGTCGTCATGTGCTTTGTTGCTTGATATTGTTTTGCCAGGCTTGTATTAAGTTACTTGTTCCATTTTTAGTGTGCAAGACCAACTCCCAATATTGAATTGCAATTTTAATATAAGTACTTACCTTAAGGTGTCAATATACTTTTACCTATAACAATGTGTGTTTAATTGTTTGATAAATTTGTTTGCCAGGCTTGCATTAGGCTATTTTTTACATTTTTTACCAATAACTCATAAAATGTCACATTCAAAGGTAAAAATCCAAGTCAGGAAGTTGGTGTGGCACTGCCACACCAACTTTTAAGATGGTGTGGCATGGCATACCTGCCATACCGCATTCTCGCCCATGTATATATATATATATATATATATATATATATATATATATATATATATATATATATATATATATATATATATATGTATATGTATATGTATGTGTATGTGTATGTGTATGTGTATGTGTATGTGTGCGTGTGCGTGTGCGTGTGCGTGTGCGTGTGCGTGTGCGTGTGCGTGTGCGTATGCGTGTGCGTGTGCGTGCGCGTGCGCGTGCGCGTGCTGTGTGTGTGTGTGTGTTGTGTGTGTGTGTGTGTGTGTGTGTGTGTGTGTGTGTGTAATCGAATGCATCGGTAGCAACAGTACGGAATTAACGTGCTGTCTTTTATCATTCACATGCGCTTCTCGGAGATTGAGCGGCGATCGGCATCTCCATTACACTGCGCGCCTGCGGCGGTCGGCATCTCCGCAACGTTGACAGCCGCGTCATATTTGTCGTCGGTGGAGTTTGTTCCGCGCCCCTTTCGCCGCACCGTGACAAATGCACCTATTTTGTGCGGGCGTCGGCATGGCTGCGCGGCGAAACGGCCGCCGTCGAGCGGCCATCATAACTCGCCGAGTCATGGCGGTTCGCAGGCCCACTAACGGGCCTCGCGGGCACCGCCCGACGCGACGCTGCTAAATTATTGATGAGCCAAGTGTTTGCCTCCGGGATACCGTGTGAGGCATTTGTGAGAGGAATTCGCGGT